>VYZS01019937.1:1683-24049 GCA_013400695.1 Neodrepanis coruscans | reverse complement strand
GATTTTGAATGAGCTTGGTTTCCATTTGGACAACTGGTTTACAGATAGGTTTTGGCATCCAAAAAAACGCTTTAAACTGAAATGGGGTCTGACTATTGGAATTTTGATCTTACTAGTCACTTTTGGTTTAATGTAGATATGACATTGCCTGAAAAGATCATAATAAAAATAGATCTTGATTCATCAAAGACATTTATATATGAATAAAACAAAGTAAGCAAAGTAAGGTGAGATATACCTTCTCCCAATTAGTTGAAGTGATGTCTTGAGAACCCTGTTGTCTGTTGTATTCAGGCATTTCCTAATCTCTTAAGCATCTACCTGCATAGCATTGAGCAAGCACTCTCTTGTAGTGGTGGAACTGAAGCTCAAAAATGCTATGTAATGTAACTAATGCTTGTGGGAATTCAAGGAACTAAGTCTTGCAGCCTCTATAGAAATCTTACTCTTCCTTGCCACCTTTTTCCTGTAAAACTGTTTGAGTACTGAATGCACAGTTGAACACACTGGTATTTCCTTGCTTGGCAAAGCCAATAAATCCCTAAATAGCAAATGGCAGTGTGTTGGTAAGCAGAATTAAAATCTGACATGACAGTCATGTAAGAATATCATCACTTAAAGACATTCAGGCACTGCTGCCTATGATATCTTTGAGACTTGGATTCTAGTCTATACTCTGCTCAGGGCAAGTCCTCAATCCAGCTTCTTGAAGGTGTGGTTAGTCTCTGAGGANTCTGCTCAGGGCAAGTCCTCAATCCAGCTTCTTGAAGGTGTGGTTAGGACCTTGCAGAAACAGTCTCTGAGGAATTGCTCTCTTATGTTATGTAGGGATACAGCAAGCTGGGAAATGGAGGGATTCATTCAGTGTATGGATAAATAGTTGGTAGGTCTGTTGTTTTTCACAGCCCAGTCCTGCAGTTAGCATGTCATCAGTGTGGGGCATAGTTCATCCTGCTGTCTAGCTCCTCCAGACCCCCTTGCTGCCTCACTGTGGGCTTCTGTTTCTGCTGGCTGAGAGGGAAAGGATACTCTGAGCCAGGGTGTGCTCTCCTGTCACTTGTCCCTCTGTGTGGCACACATGGCATTTTCATAATAGGTTGAAAGGTGTAAACTCTGAGGCAATGGTCAGGATCTGAGAAGGTGCTTAACTAAAGTGTGTTTTCTTTAATTGTCTTGTGTTCTCTAATAAATTTTATTAATTAATGAAACTGACTCCTCTGTGCGGTATTTGGAAGAATTGCTATTCTACCTCACTGTATAATCATTATCACCATTAATGAGTGTGTTATTCTGCCACAAATATTAATCTAACAAAAGAAACAAATACCTGGCCTGTGCTGTGATGCAGGAGTCAGTAGGTTAAATACTCACTCTGTGTATTATGATAAACAATCCAGCTGACATGACCAGAGCGTGGTTGGGGGGCTGCTTTCAGAGGCACTCGGCACATGTAGATGTACGATGCGCAAGCAGCTCTCCTTGCTGGTTGTGTGATGCTGATTTTGTGAATGGTCCTTCTTCCCTGGCTTTTGGAATCAGCACCTCCCTGAGGATAAAATGCAGAGCAAATCAGTTAGGCACAGCAGAAGATGGGGCATTTTTATATTTTGCCTTTTCATTTAGATTTGATTCCTTAGAAAAGCTGCTTAAATGGTGTTACAACTGCTTTGATACGGACTCTTAATTTTGAAAAGGTAGCACCAGTAAATAGTGTTAGGTGAAAAGAGCGCAGAGGGAAGAGGCAATGGGAACCTTGGCTATCAGTATGTCAAAAGGATGAGTCCAGAAAGACACACTCAGTGTTACAAATTTCTTTTGAAGCCCATGGCAAAGCTATTTTAGCTCTCTAGAAAGGGATGTATGTCAGTCTTACTGGAGTTCCTTGAGGGAATAGATTTAGCACACAGAGGGGAGGAGAGACTGAAGTGAGGCATCTGTCATTTTCTTAGTGTTTATGATCCCTTAAAATAAAGATGAAAATTAAAGGAGTGTGTTTCTCTCCTATCAAGAGTTCTTACGTACTTCTTTAACTGGCCTCATGCAGAAGATTTTGGCTGGTGTAGCTGTTGTAATTTTTGTGGTGTGCAGCTCTTGTTGGTTCCCTTGTACCAAACACACACAAGCTATTCCTTTACTGTGGGTGGTATGAAGCAAACAGCTGTGTGTGTGTTGCACTGAATTTAATGTGCATCACGGTAACAGAAGAATCAATCTGAGAAGAGACTTCTTTTGCGATGCTGTTAGCTTTGGATTTATATTCTTTATTAGCTATTGGAGTGTTTTCATTATTGCAGCTATTGGTTAGACCCCCTCTAACTCCAGTAAAACCAAAAGACACTGAGTTGCAACACTTGCAATATGCAGTATGCACACACAACCTGGATCAACCTAATTTCAGCATAGCAAACACAAAACAAAAGCTGTATATGACTTCTTAGCCTTTGTGCACATCTGCATTATTATAAATGCTAATATAATTCTGCAATGATAAATAATTAAACAATTATGGTCATGAATCAATAAGTTTAGCACATTTTTTTCATCAGCAAATTGTACTGTATAAACAAGAAATATAAATTACCAAGTCTAATTTTCACTGAAAATTGTAAGCATTTTATATCTAATAATTAAAAAAGTATTAGAATTCAATGTAAGATACTTAGAACTTTAAAATTTTCTGGTTTTAACCAAACACCATTAAATTGTCATGTTTTATGTTTCTGAATCTGATTAACATTTTGAGGTCTGACTTTTGCAATCATTCTCTTTGTTTTCCTCTGCTTAAACCCTCTCGCTCAACCTCTAGTTTCTCCTAAACACAGTTTATCTGCTTGAATCCAGCTTCAGTTGACCTCATTATGTTGCCTTTAAGAAAATACAATGTTTAAAGAAAAACATTCAAGTACCTTTCTTCTAAGATTTTGAAAGACCCAGCTATTTTTATCATCTACAGAGCACTTTGCTGCATAAGGTACAATATGGATGCAGGGAGAAGAGGAAGCTTTTACAACTCTGTTTGCATTCAGTCGGAGGTTGTAGGGTTACCTACAATCTTTCCTACTCTCAGATCTTTGGCATTTGTAAAGACTGTATCACCCCAAATACTGGCACCTAGATACATAATTTAAAAACAATCCTGCCCTTCTCTAGATGTAGGGGTAAAACCCACTGTTTTCAGAGAAAAAACTGAGCGTGGTATTTTTTCAAAAGTTGTTTATGTTTTCTATGCTGAACAACTTGCATGAACTAAGGATTTGCCACAAGGGAGGTTAATGCAGAATAGCTTTTCCTGGATTGTTCATCATTGGCTTCCTCGATGGTCCTGCTTTAACCCAGGGAAATGCTTGACCTGCTCTACTGTGTCTTGTGCTGCTGACAAAAACTCCATTTAGACTTAGCCAAGGCAAGTTAGATCAGGAAATTTGGAAAAACAGTAGTTTCGGGATGGTGTTTGGCATTGTGGCACCAGATCTGAGTGGGACATGGCACCGGGTGCCTCTGGGACCCTCTCCCTGGCAGCCAGGGCTCTGTCCTGACCTGCAGAGTAGGCACCAAAGCAGCAAGGACTCATTCTACTGGTATTAACCTAAGGCAGAGCTGGTGGGACTGGTTTATTGGAGTTTTGCTGCATCACTGTGCTGGAAATGCTACTCTTCGTGGGAAAATTTGGTAAGCCAATAAACTGGTATTTATCTGTATCCCATATGTGTGGTGGTGTGAATGAGGCACAGCAGTGATCCTTCATGGTGGCCTCATCTGCCTTTCTTCTACAAATAATCTAGGTGAACCTATAAAACAACCCATAAGATGTAAAGAAGATGGCCCTACCCTTCAGAAAATAGGAGAAATCAGGAAGGGAATTTGTACAGCAGGTGCTGTGACCTATAGAAGGCAGCTTCATCAGGCCTGGTATGGTATCTTAGGTCTAAGATCAATTTGTCTGCCTTCATAGGGAAGCTCACAGTGTTGGAGGGGAGACTCCATCCACTGAAGTGTTAGAAGTTTATTTGCAGGGCTTTTTTTACTGAATAGAAGTGTCAGGAATATCCACCAAGCTGGGAGATCAAGGACTTTTCCTCTCAATTTTACTACTTGCTGGCAAGCAATTAGTTATTTGTATTACAGAGAAGCCTCACAAAGAGAGTGTGTTTAGAAATGTAAGCAAATATTTTGCCTTGGGGGGGGAAGGAAGAAGAAAATATTTTCTTCACCTTCTTGTCTTTATCTTCCTTTTTGTTTACCCTGTCTTCCTCCTTTTGATGAACAAGAGAAAGAAAACTACATATGGAGTCTGAAGATCTTTACTTTGAGTTTCTTCCTTGTGCTGCTGCATCTGCTCCTGTTCTCCTAGCTTTCCCAGTGTGCTGTGTTTCCATTTGTGGGTGTAAGTGTCTTTGCCTCTGATGCCAATGTCACTCTTCCTGTGGCAACCAGATTTTGTTTTACTGTATGGCTCTTAGCAACATGTTTCCTGCATTCTGCTCACTCTGTTGTGGAGTTCACACTTTCAAAGTCTAGAGATATAGATTTCTCTGCTTTCACATATATGGTTTTGTCAAAACAATTAAAGTCAAGTCTTGGAATGGGTTCCTTTTCCTTGTGCAGTTACTGGTTTTATGTTTCACTCTGAAGCAGGTCTACATTAACTATCCTTCACCTCCATGAATCCCATACACCCACTACTGTCATGTTCCAACATAAAATATTTTCATAAAATTTTATACATCAATTAACTGGACATTTTTTTAGTTGGTTGAAAAACTATATATTAATTTTCAAGTCACAGTGCCTGTATTTAAAGGCACTGATGTGACAAAAGTCCTAACACTTAAGTGGTAGGGCAAAACTGTAGAAAATTTTCACTTTCCTCTGTGATAAATAAGCAGAACCTGTGGAGAAGTAATAATACAGTCACATGTTTAGCATATTTCATTATTTGTAATGTTTCTACATTTAAAACACTCAGATTCTACCTATGAAACAGGATTACAAGATGCACAGCAGGTTTAAAAATATTTTAGAGATGTTGTTTTCATGCTTCAAATCCTTGAAAAGCAAATACACTCACTTCTGAAACTAAATCTTGGTTTTCACTGTAAAAAAAAAAAAAAGAAAAATGTTTAATAGCACATATGGCATAATTTCATGTGACATCTGTTTTGTAACAAACAATATTTAGCTCACTTATTTGCTGAATGATACAGTACATGCTGCAAACAAAAAGTCCAATGAACAGTTTTACATAGTTTGTAATATATCAATGTTTATCATAAAAGAATGCAAAACTTAAACACTTAAGCATGTTATTGATTGTAATATGCAAAACATCGATTACTGCATGCTGCCAATGCACAGAAAGTCTACTTGAATGCCTTATGGGGTATGAAAATTAGGTAGATTTCTGAAAGAATAACTGTTGTCCTCCCACTGGTGACATTTAGGCTTATGCCCCCTCCACCTAATCTGTGTCATCTTCTAGGAGACAGCTGTCAATATATTTAGGATGGTTTATCTCATAACAGCAGAAATGGTGAGAGCCTATTGGCTTAATTGCATGGAGTGATTGATTCTAATGGAAACAACATTTAGAAACTCAAAATGCACTTTCTGTTGGCAGATCTAATAGAATATCATAATGAATTGGAGCATCAGGCATATACTGTACTTTCTGCAAGGACTGAAAAGGACAGTCAGGGGGTTTTATGTTGTTGTTTTTTTTTTAATTTGATTTTAATGTTTAAATTATTTGTTTAAACAGTAAAACCAAGCCATCACAGAGGCATGGTCAGACAGAAATCAAAATATCAGAACGATGCTGAAACCTCAAACTGGTACAGCAAGTGTCAAAGGAAGACTGTGCTCAGGTATATTGTCTGAAGGCACTGAAATAAACATTAACAACTGCAGTGCTGTGGAAAGGGCATGAGGTTTCTGGGGCGTGTCTGGTGTCATGATACACTGTGGAAGGGTACCCTGAAAGCAAACCCTGCTGCAGGGGCTCAATGGGTGCAGTGCACCCAGATGTCTCACCCAGCACAGTCTCTGCTATAAACCCCAAATACTTTCTGGAAGCAGGTGGGCTGTTGCAGACCACAGCCTCTGCTGAGATGCACCAAGTTGGACTGATGTTTGCCTGGGGCTGCAGCAAAGCAGGGTCTCTGCCTTTCTGGTGCTTCTCCTTGCCTCTGTGTGTGGTCAAATCATTTTGGGGAGCCCCAGTGGTGTGGGGGTGCCTGAATGTATGGCAGGAAGCTTGTCTGGCATTCTTAGAGGAGGTGCCTTGACATGATGGCTGCTCTGGTGTTGTAGAATGTGACCCTGCCTGGACAAGCAGAGGAAAACCTGTGCCAGCCCTTTCCCCTGGGGAATCAGGAAAGGCTCCAGAGCAGTTGCTCTTTGTTAACTCTCTTGTCTTCTGGCAGTTTTGCACAATAACCTCTCACCTTTGTAGTCTTGGTCAAACTCTAAGTGCATCTGTCGCTAGTCTGGGGTTTCTCTTCCTCTCTCTCTCTCAAAAACACTTTATAAGAATCATGTTTTCTTCTCCCTGTGGTAATTTCTCAGAGACTTCTTACTCTTTCCTGAGTATCTGTATGGAAAGTCAGGATTATAAAATCTGCTTCACTGAAAATGCTGTGCTATTTGGCTAGTGACATAGTTCTCTCTTTTCTATGACATAGTTCTCTCTTTTCTTTTTCTACTCATTTCAGATCTAGAAAAGTGTAGATTCTGGGGGGATTAAGATGTGGTTACAGATTAAATGTTTTTTTCCCCCCACTCCCATAATTAGAAAGGTATGAAGAATCGGATGCAAGATTGAACAGTGTAAATCCTTCAAAATTAAAAACATTTCAGAACTGGAATAAATATTAATAAATTGGATGCATAATGAAATGCTGTAGATATGTAAGGGGAAAAGCAAGCAGGAAAGGAGGGAAGATTTTTATAGACCTTAATTACAGCAGGGTTGTTAGTAAATTTACTGAATTGTAAATGTAAAAGATTCGGATGGCCTGAGTAAAACCACATATTTAAGCCTTCTAAATGAACATTTCTGTTTTTTGAGTAATTTGTACCATCTGTGTCAAAATTCTGAGCCTAAGAAGAAAAAGCAGTGGAACAAATGTTGGTTCCATAAAACAGTCCTAGTTCATTGTTGAAATTGTCACACATTAACATTGCAGGCCATCTGGGTAGACAAAAGACTCTAACCAGATTGCTAAGATGATTTTATTGGTCTGGTATTAATCAGAATGTGGCATAATATTTAAGCAGAAAAAATGATGAGGTGAAGTGGAGTGCCTTTAACTATCCTAGCTGTATGGTAGTTGCACAATAATCGTATTACACCATAGAGCACTGTGTTTCTAAGCAAAGATCCTAATTCTGAAATGTAAATAACAAACTATGTGATATTTCCAATTTATAGTTTAAAATAAAATACGAAACTTAAGGAAGTAATGACTGTTGGCATATTGCAATGCAGAGATTTAAAGGCCACAGCATGGTTGTATTAAATTGCGGTATACCCACAATCATGTTGGAATTAACTTTAATTTCTTTTTGTAACATTGTAAATCAGATTACACTTCATCTCAAAGAATCCAGAACTCGTGATTTACAATCGATTTTCTACATTTTGAATCTTACACAATGCAGCAGCTTGCCTTCTCCCTGGGATCTAGACATGATGGGTACGTATGTGCATGTATGTGTGTGTTGTTTGTTCTTGAAAATCTTTGTCTGCTTTCTCACCTTTCATAGGAAATAGGAAAAGCCTTGCTTTTTAATGTTCTCCATGATCTTGACTCTTTCTAGTTTTCCCCTATGATTCTCAAAGAGACGGTATTTTTGCTCACCTGTTCCACTTTACCACCTCTTTGAAACCCCTGCCTGCCCTCCTGTGCTGAATCTGACCCTAGCAATACCTCTAAGCACACAGAGACATTGGGGACTCTGTCATTAGGTTGAAGCATAGATGTGCCCTGTCTCTTGCTGAGGGAGGCAGTGGTGATGCTCCCTACCTGCAGCAGACATCACTGCCCTGGTCCCACTGTGTTCCCAGGGGTGGGAGAGCCCAGTTGCACCTGCATGCTGCCCTCAGCTCCTGTACGGCCAGTGCTGCTTGAATGCAAGGCTTGAGTGCCAGTTGGGATTCATACAAAGGCCAGAGATTTTCCTATTTGTAAAATGTTTCTCGTCCTGATTATTATATAGAGTGCATTCTGTGGAAGCAGCTGTAGCATACTCCTGTGCCATTCTCCTGGCACAAAATATATGATTGGATGGTTTCTGCTCTGTAGTTTTCTACTATGGATTTCTCATTCTCTATCTCAAAAAGAAAGGAAAAAAAAAGTATAGAGAACAGTCGCTTCCTACCAAACTTGTATTAGAACAAGACTTAGATTTTCTGAAGTAATAGTTTAATAGTATTGGGGTAATTAAACAGGGATCCTGATGCAGTTAAATAGCACAGATGTCAAATTAATTTGTGATATTTTTTCTTTTTGACTTCTGTTTTAAATTATTGATGTGAGAAGCAAGGTGAAATGGAAGTTAAAAAGGGACTGAAAGAGGGATGAAGAAATTCAAGGAAAGCAAGATTATCTAGCAGGAGAAAAATGAGGGTGAGAGCAGTCAGACTGAAACATGAGGTTGGAAGGCAACAGGTTTGGACCAAGAAGTTGCAAACTGTGGCCAGCATTTAGACGGTGAAAAGTGCTCTGGCTCATGGCAGAGTTGAGGCTGAGGAGAGCTGTTCGTGGTCTGAGGGGTCTGCCTGGGGCCATGCTGAGTATTTGCTTTGTTGCAAACCTCTCTACTTGGGAAAGATCTGGAACTGAACAAAACCAACTGAGCCCTGCAAGCTCTGTGAGCTGAGTTCATTGCCTGAGCAGGAGAGATCCTGGTTAATGTCTTAATATTTTCTGTTTGAATTATGCATTGCTCAGTCTTCAGATTGTCTGGGAGATGAGTGGCCCACAGGCACGAACAATGTCCTTCTCTCTGGCTGACCATGATCCTCTGGAAACATCTCTCATGGGCCAAGATTTGTTTGTGATGGACAAATAGATTATTTGTTTAGAGATGAGGTGATCTTAACTCTGATGGAGACAATATTGCTAAGCATGAATTCCTTGGGTAATCATGTTGCTTGATCTTCTGGTGATATGCTGCTTGGCATTAACTTTAAAGGAGATTTTCCAACTTTACCAACTGGGGTTGTTTTTTTTTTTCACTCAATTCTCATTAATCTTACATTTGAATGTTTAGAAATGCTAAGTACTAGTCTTAAAAGATGACTGAAATCTTTTCTATTTGATTAAGGATTTATCATAGGTTTGTCCATTTAATAAAAATATTGTCAGCCATTGCTGTGGAATTATACAGTATAGTATAAAGTATGCCTAATTAAACAAAACATTTGGGATTGTCAGCCTCCCAGTGCTGGCCTGGTCCTTGATGACAGATAGCAGTGGTGAGAAAATATCACCACAGCCACACCAGTGTTGCACTATCAGCCACACACAAGTGAAATGTGGATTAAAATGCTATTAACATAGACAATTAAACATAGGCATAAACAAAACAGTTAAATCAATAATACTAGCTGCTGTGTTACAGAGCTGGTGCTTTGCTGTGGCTTACTTTGCTCATCTGAGGACCGCCCAGAACTGCAAACATGAAGCCAAGATGTTTTGCACATCAATGGTGAGGATGCTGCCTCAGAGCAAGGGCCAACCACACCTTCAGGCAGCAAAGCCACACTAGGAATTAAATATTATTTCATTTCCTAGCCAAAAAATGTCAGATTTTTTTTTCTTTCTCCTAGAATCCTTTTTTACTCCTGTGTTTAACATGTATTCTAGGTCTCATGGACTCAGCGGCTCTGTAGGTGCTGTGATTGGTCTTTGTGACTGAGATGTGAATCTGAACAAGGCCAGCAAAAAGCATGACACCTGAAAGGGAGGTTTCATAGGCCACAACTAGGTTAGCCTAGAAAAATAAACAGAGATAGTCTGCTAGTTCACAGCTGAATAGCAAACTGTTTGCAGGTCTTACAGATGGCCACCAAGTCCAGCATGCCCATTTCATGCTGCTTTACTTTTCTTTTCTTTCATAAATGCTAACCTTAGTTTTAGGCACGCATTTCTCCATCCTGGAATTGTGAAGATCTGCATCCTCTGTAACCTCACTTTAAATGTTTGTTAGAACATTTTATGATATTTCAGTGTCATCTCCGCACCAGGTCTTCTGCTTTACATCAGTATAAATTTGTTTATTTTTCTGTTAAATGTAGAAACTAAATTCCCTATATGTTCATTTCTGGACTATGAAAGAGAGACCATGAATGAGAAGGTTGTATATGCTTTGAATTTTCTGGGTGTTAAATCTAATTTCTCTTCCTGGTCAACTGGCTTAATCCTTTAGTCTGAAAGGATTAAATGCTACCTATAGTAGATCTCACCCTGATGTCAAAAGATTTCTCTGGATGGCTGGTATCCTAAAGCCCAAAGCCAGCAAAATAATTCCTCTGCAAAAAGTCAGCATTGCTTTATTGAAACCCCCATTTGAACAATGAGGTGAAGCATCAGTGCTCTATTTATCTCTTAAGATTACCTTCTTAATCACTACTCTATTTATCTCCTAAGACCACCTTCTTAATGGCTGTAGCTTGACAATAACAAGAGAGCACTGGATATTTTCAGTCTGAGATTTCTCATAAGAACAAAGAAGTGATGAGATTTCCTCTTGATTCTTCATCTGAATCCATTTAAAAACACAGAATGAAAAATAATGGTCTCTTGTTTATTTTTTCTGTAGTGATTAAAAGAAGTGGTTCTTTAAACAACAAACAGAGAAACATTTATTCTTTATTTTTTAAAGAACAAATTGAAGCATATTGGGAGTTTCTTCTACTTTTTGTGATGTTTGAAACCTGTTAGGAAAGCTACTTTGACAGTATGTTGGATTTTGTCCAATTAATGCCTTTTAAAAGAATCTTGGTGGAAAACAATGGAGCAAAAAAAGCAAAATCCCTGTTTCCAAAGCCAACTGGGCAGGTGGTTAATGGTGGCCCACGTTATGGGAATACCACAGAAATTCATCCTGTTTTCAGGAGTTCTTTTAACCGTGTGGTGGCCCAGTAGAAGTTTTGATGTTATCTGAGCTACTGTATTTCAGCCAGTGTAAGGCATGTAAATTCAAACTGCTTTACTCATTTGGACAGCAGTTAGGATGAGTTCACAGCTGGCTGCTGTGTTGGGGACTGAGCTTCTGGCAGTGTATAAAAAATAAAATAAAAAAAAAAATATGATGCAGTATTTGAGTGCTAAAGACAATACCAAAGATTGAAGGCAGGGAGACAAAAAGGCAACTGATGGAAGTAAAGTTGCTTTTGTGTGAAACCAGAGGCCAGCACAGACTAGCTCCCTGGTCTGCTGTGAGGGTGGCTGAATGTCACCAGCCTCATTGGTGAGGTGCTTTCTATGCTTTGTGCTGCAGGTTGGATGAAATCCTACCTCAGATGTCTGTGATGTGCTGAGAGTGTGTTGCAAGCGGAGACAGCCTCAACCTGCCTCTCTTCTCTTCCTGATTCTTTTCATTCAGATGTTGCAGGATCAGGCTCTACCAATTGGAAAATGAATGAAGAGCGTGATTAGAGCTTAAAATGGGATTCTTGAGACTTTTGTTTGTACCTGAGGCAGTATGTATGCTGAAATTACACAGCAACCACTTTTGGCATGCTTCCTTCCTTCATATAATCTCTAGCAGGCTGTGTTTTCTTACTGTAAACCTCTCTCTTCAATATATGTATATTTATTTATATTCGGGAACATCATGTGTGTATATGCAGTTCTGGGGAGGAATCATGGCCATGGTCAGCCCAGCAGTGCCATGGGTCATCCTGCCGCACTAAGTCACGGAGGGAGTTTGAGCCTGCCCTGCTCCTGTCCCATTTTGGCTATTGCTGCCGTGGTTTGAGGCATTCCTGGGAGCTTACTGACCTACTTACGAGTTCTGTGGTCCATCCTGGTTGTGAGCCAGGGCCATTGTCAGCCATGGTGAGGTTCTCTGTTGGCTTCTCTTGGTGCCCAGCCCTACTGCTCCTGAGGAGCCCATCCACACTACCTGAAGGCCCAGCTGCTGTCTCAGGCAATGCTCCTTCTTCCTTCCTTCCAAATAAACCTTCCCTATATCCTAAAAAAACACTCTTTAAAGCTTATGGGTGATTGACACTCTTTAAGCAAGAGTTTTTATAGGTAACATTATCTTGATATGATGTTACTGGTTTTGCAATAGTCAGGAAAAAGAATAAAATGAGGGCCAAGAGGAAAAGATTAAAAAGGGAGAAAAAAAGTTTTGGAGGGTGGCACTGACTGAGGAGGGAGAAGGCTGCTGGGAAACCCTGGCTGCAGTAGGAGTTGCAAGAAGGGAGAGATTCTGACTGGAAGAAACCCAGAGGTTAGAAAGATCTGCTGAGCACTGTGGTGTGTTTTCCTGGAAGGCCAAAGCCTACCCGTGGAATGCTTCAGCTTGGAGGGAATGCAAACATTGTCATGGGTTTTGCCTCTGGGCTGTGCACTTTGGTCTTTGTAGATCATATTTAAAATTGGGTAGTGACATTGCTACTGCTTTGTTGGGCTGTTGAGACCACTGGGAAATGCAAGCCAATTCAGCTTTAAGTGTATTTCTCTTTTTTCCATTTTTTAAATTTTTTTTTTTTCTGTAGACGGTCTAACAGTAAATTAAGCTTTTGCATATGGTTATTACTTCATGACAGAGCATGATGAAGCACTTAGGAATTTCTGTAAGTTTAAAATTATCTTTACATTGGCCCCTGTTAAGTTTTCTGACAATTGCCGTTAATCTTTAGTCTGGGGAAAAAGGCTTTTTCCACACCATATGGACTAGACCAGATTTATCTGCTGCCTGTTGTCCTTCATGGGACATGAGGCACATTCTGTTGAGTGATGGATCATCTACGGATGTGTTGTAGCAAGAGCATGTTGGCGTGTACACACAGTTGACAAAGTCCTACGCACCTACATTTAGTCAATGTACTTGTGGTGTATTTTTCTATTTTCCTTCCCCATCTGCACTTTGTGTGCGTTTTCACAGTCCTGTTTCACTGGCTGCATGAACATCATAGACTGGAGATCAGCTGCTTGTGCAATGTACTCGGTGAAGTCTCTTATTTCTCAACTGCAAATTGGTGCAAATGTGGGTCATTAAAGCTGTGATCGACTCCAGACCAAGCCCTTCCTGCACTACTGAGGGCTGGGGATTTTGTACTTTGATACTTATGTTTTGTAAGAGGTTCCTGGCAACATCAGCAGTGCAAAGTCAACTTTTTGTTCATTTATTTCTAATAAAGAAGGTATCTTTGTGGCCAGAGAGTTAAGAACCCAAAACTCTGTTTTTTTTTCATGGACACAACCATACTTGAATATGTGGAAATATTTCCAGACTGTGGTCTGCTCACTGACCATTTCCTTTAAACATCCAGAGCTACATGTTGCTAACAGTATGTGATCAAGGTGCTTGTAGCTATGTGGCTGTTCTGGTGAATGACAACTTCTTTCTCTGATTTCAACCCGCAAGTGAAACAGTTCTTGAAATGGTCACACAGTCCTGTTTTCCATGAGGCCAATGGGTCAGGAGGTGAACAGGGCATTGTATTCTACAATACAGAACATTAACGTTTTCTTATATGGGATCAAAATGCGTCCACATTTTATAGGCAGTTTGTTAATTTAAAAAAAAAAATCATTTTCCCTTTTAGAATTGTGGTGTCTAGCACTGAAAATCAATTGAGATATTTATGTCCTCTAGCAGTTGATTTCTGAGCAATTAGAGGAAAACACGAATATTTGCAAGTTTTGTAATTTTTTCGGTTGTGTTTGCTTCTTGGATAATTTTATCCATGAAGACTCCTTTACCACTCTGTCTTGTCGACTCAGCTGAGTCAAAATTAAAGCATAAAATGAAAAGTTTATTTAATCATGACGATATTCTTAAAAACTTGAGAGTTTTCTTGTGTTGCTAAAAAAGTGCTTTCAAAACTTCCTGAATTTCTTAAAATGAATCCTCAACACTGATAATTAATGAAGATATACTAAATAGTAGAGCAGCATTTAGTCCGTATTTGAATAATTAGAAATTTAAACTAAATTCTTCTAGTGTGTCAGATATGCTTAAATTTATGATTAAAAAAAAGCAACAAAACAAATCACACTGATAAAAGTATCAGATCTTTTGCACCAGAGTATTTCTACCTGATTTAAATGCTAAGAACACAACAGTTTTAACTACAGTATTTTTTTACAAAGTAAAAAACTATTCAGTGTACAATTGAAAACAATTTTAATGGGCAGGAACACTGAATTCAACAGTGGAATTCATACAGCTTGGTTAATTACACAAATAGTAATTCATTCAGCCCTCTGACCTGGTTACATTCTCCTACTTGACTTTGCAGACTGGCATCACATTACTATAGCAAAGCAAAGACTGAGTAATGCCAATAATTTGAGACTGTTCAATGATATGATAAACTTTTCAGATGAGGATATACTTGATTCCAGATTCTGATTCTTGGCTCTTAATATATATAATTCTTCATATCGTATATAAGAACCACTGACCATGGCAAAGCAAATGAAGTGTTAATTATCCAGAAAGAGCTTAGTTCTGCCCAGTGATGGATAATGCTGCCCAGATTCAGNGCTTAAATTTATGATTAAAAAAAAGCAACAAAACAAATCACACTGATAAAAGTATCAGATCTTTTGCACCAGAGTATTTCTACCTGATTTAAATGCTAAGAACACAACAGTTTTAACTACAGTATTTTTTTACAAAGTAAAAAACTATTCAGTGTACAATTGAAAACAATGGGAAGGAACACTGAATTCAACAGTGGACTTCATACAGCTTGGTTAATTACACAAATAGTAATTCATTCAGCCCTCTGACCTGGTTACATTCTCCTACTTGACTTTGCAGACTGGCATCACATTACTATAGCAAAGCAAAGACTGAGTAATGCCAATAATTTGAGACTGTTCAATGATATGATAAACTTTTCAGATGAGGATATACTTGATTCCAGATTCTGATTCTTGGCTCTTAATATATATAATTCTTCATATCGTATATAAGAACCACTGACCATGGCAAAGCAAATGAAGTGTTAATTATCCAGAAAGAGCTTAGTTCTGCCCAGTGATGGATAATGCTGCCCAGATTCAGAAATGGACTTATTTATGTGATTAAAGTTAAGCACATGCTTAATCTCATTGATCTCCAACGTCAATAACAGTTTATCAATTCAGAGCTGCAATTGGTGTTGCAAACACAAAGGAAAGATGAGTGGGGTCTTTGCCTTGACTTTGCCCACTGAATTTCTTGTGGACTGGGAGGTGGAAACAGCAAATGGTTATTGCTTGGAAATGGACTTTGGGGACTTTGAAATTGCTGGCTATCATTGAAATTTCTACTTTTCCTTTCTCAAGGGTGAAATTTTGGTCACTAGCAGTTTGAACCAAATAGATTTGGGTGGAAACTGTTACAAATGAGGGGATGCAAGTTAAGGAATAATCAGACTGGTAGCAGAATAGAAATATTAGAAATAGAAATAGAAAAATTACAAAGGAAAGATAAAAATTCTAGGGCTGAACATCTGTGATGAGATAAATAACAATCAATAGCATTCATTCGTAACCTGCTGTAACTGGGAAAATAAATAGGAATATGATGGTGCCCTCTAGACCTGGCGCTTCTGTTGGTGTGCACGTGTCCTTTGCATATTTGGAAATATAAATGCCATGGCACCAATATCTAATAACATTTGAGTGTAAGTTCATTTGAACTGCTTAGATGAGGGGCATAAAACTGACATACACTACTGGAAAGCTAATTTTGTCTCCCTTGGGCTGCTTTTGAGGCCCTTTTTTTTTTGTCTCTGAAGTATTTTTGATTCAGAATAGCCTTTATCTGTTCTTAAAATTCACTGGAATGTATTTCTTTTCCTCTTAATCATCTAGATACCACTAATAAACTCATTCAACTATTGGTACCATGTTTTGTGAAGGTAGTTTAGGAGGGAAAGTAACACAGCACGAACCCAGTGCCTCAAAGCTGATATGAATGGCAGATTTACATGGTGATAAGATATATTTGACCTGTATCCTGGAAAGTACGAACTAAACAAGAATCCTCAGTTCAGAAATTTTCTCACAAAGGTAGAGGCAAAGGAAAGCCAACCTTTTCAACCCAAGACCTTCACAAAAGTATTTAAAACTTTCTGGCGTGGCTTGAGGCTAATTTTCATGAGATATGCATGGCTTTATTTTTTTTTGGTGATGAAATTAATTTCAATGAGAGAGCTCAAACAAGATAAGTAGCATATGAAGCTTGGCAGATTTTTTTTTTTAATCTGTCTACAAAAAACCCTATGCAGGTACTTTGAGGGAAGTTACTGGGTTTCTGTTTTTTTTTCCTCTGCTTGCTAGCTAGTGAGTGAGAGGTTGAGAAATGCAACATCATCTATTTCTTTTGTGCTCTTGGTTACCATAGAGCATATGCAACATAGAGCAAAACACAAACATTTCCTGCTTTGTTTTCTTGGCAGTTTTCTGAATTCAGTATTTTGGAATTAAAATGAAATAGTGTGAATCAATGTAGAGCACACAGAACACCTCGTTTCTTGATCCTCTGATGAGCATTTTTAGAAAAAAACTGCTGAAATATGCATCATAATCAATCTGATGAACAACCAATGGAGAAGGCTTTTAAATATTTAAGAATCTCTGTTGTAGAGAATAGCGCATTTTTTTTTTTTTTAAAAGAGACTACAAGTTCTCATAGACCCTCAGAGTAGTCCTCCATAGAAGAATTTTATGCCAGAAGGCTGAAAATACATAATGCAATCTGGCCTAAGTTGGGATCTGATGTGGCCTCTGTGAAGTACATGGATAATCTTATTTCACTCCCAGGAGTGACCATTGCTTCTCTCCTGCCCTCCTCCAGTGGGCCTTGCTCCCAATTGCCCTTGCAGTCCATGTGCATCTGCCTCAATTTCCTCTGTTATTCTTATAGGAGATATTTCTCTAATTATTTAAATTAATGATTTCACCCCAGTCATGAATGACACCTTTCTCTTGTCACTGGGAGCAGCCTCTGGCCATCACCCACCCACAGTGCTCGCAGGTCCCTGCACCTCTGGGTTTGGCATCAGTCTGCTCCATGTCCTCCTGTCAACTCCCCAGTGTCACAGGGCAATCCAGTTTTTAAACAAAAGGCATAATTAATATTAAAACACTCTGAGCAAGAGTGTAGCTTTGTAAATAACAATTTATCATTATAGGAAGTGGCTTTAGCAAGGTGAAGGCTTGAATAAGGTGACATTTTTGGGTGATGCTTCAGTGAAGAGATTTTCTGGAAATCTATGATTTACCTGTTACTAATATTGTGCTATTTAAGAAGCAGGCAGCAGCATGTGAGAACAATAATAGTAATCTTAGTTAGAATGGTTTTGATGAAAGTACACTTTAATTCACTAATTATGGCAGCTAAAAGGCATTTTTACATTCAGTGTTAAAATCACTGTATCTGTATTTTTACCTCACTCTTCCAGCTGCAGAACTCTTTTTCTAACATGTTTTTAGTCATGTTATGCAAATGCCTGTTTAAATTACTAGGAGTATTTGTTTTCTATTTCTGCCCTGTAAAACATAATTTTAATACAAGTTATTTGTGAAATGCACATTGTAAAAGGAAATAAGGTTTCAGATGGCATTTCTATGATAATTTTACTGCAAATGTTGACCATGTTTTTGTATTTGTCTGTAGAAGGTAATGCAGGCTGTACATAAGGCATATTTCAAAGATCTAATATTGTATGTGACTAAATTAGTGAAGTAGCATTGGCTTCCCTTTGAACAGTTAGTCTGGCACTAATCATACAGAGTAAAATAGATCACTGCCTCGCATTCATTTTGTGGGAGGCAGTTGCTGTGGCACACTGAGCTGAACCGAGCCCTGCTGCAAAGATCCAATGCCCTTTCCCAGCTCTCTCTCCCCTCTGTGCCTCCCTGGTGCAGGGTCTTGTGGTGTCCCCAGTGCTGTGGGGAGCCGGGTGCTCTCCCCCAGAATGAACAGGAGCTGAAGGCTGGGCTGCCAAGCCTGTGGAAACACGCAGGGCTGGCACCGTGACGCGGGTGTAATGTATGTAAATAGGGGGTAGCAAATGCATGACTAAGTAAGTCAAGGTGAAGGGTGTGCTGAATACCTAAAAACTGACTGTGGTGCTCTGCCAGCACAAGGAAACTTGGGAAGCTTGGTGGGGTCCAAAGGGGTGAGCCCTCGGGAAAGCACACAGTAAATTCCCAGCCAATCCTCTGCAATGCCTCGTTACATGCAAAACTGCAATTAAAATCACACTTTCTTCTTTAGATTGATTTGCTTAATAAAATAAGGTTAGTTGCATTTAAAAAATGTATGGGTAAGTTTGCTGCATGTGGGGAGAATAACGGATATTGCTGGCAAGAGATTGCTCTTAATAAAACATCTCCATTTCAATGACATGCTGTATTTTCATTTGGCTTGATCCTCAGCCTCTGAAACCAAATGAAAATTTTTTGAAACAAAAAGAGGTTTCTGGAGGTGGTATCCTGTTGTTTGTGTCTCTGTCGCACTTTTCAATCAGATTATTTGTACTAGACTGAAGTTTGACAAACCCGCTGTAGTGTCACGAAGAAAAAGCTTCCTCATAAAATCAAAAACATATAGCAGATGCATGTTTTATTGAACATTGCTAAAAATAGTGCTTTAAACCCTTACTCTGTCTGTAATGCTCTTTAAGTATCTTTTGAACACTGCCTTCATTATTAAGTCTCTGAGCTTCCAAAATAATTTTCTGGTTCTTTCACTTCCACAGACCTTATTTTTCAAAACAGTTGATGTTTGTTTCCTATTTTGCATGCGTGTATGGTGAGTGAGTTGTCAGTCAGCTGATGACTCTTCGTTAGTGTTGGACAAGATCCTAAGCCTATGTCCATAAGCAAATTCAAGACCTAATAGCATGAATATATTTTGAGATTCTTTAAGGATCTCAGTAGAAACTAAGATGAAATATTTTGCCTGTTGGTGGCTCAATGATCAAAGCTCCTGGTGAGGGGAGGAGAGCCTTCTCTCCAGTTGTCATTCCCATGTTGACCAGTGTGATTCAATCTGCATGGCCCTTCTGACTTCTTGCTTTCACCCACTACACAAGAAGGTAAAAGCAAGATGCAGTAAGACCTTCTGGGTTTCCAAAGGCAGGGGAATCAAGAGAGAGTAAGAAAGTGAGGACTAGGAGGTGATATAAACCAGTTAGTAGGAAATACTGAGTCAAATTTTCATTTGGTAAAATAGAGAATTGAATAAATACTTTTTATAATCAAATGTGATGTTGGTCATGTGTGACATTATAAACAGCAGTTGCTGGAACATGACATGCAGAGATACAGTTTTATGACTTTGTGGTTGGAAATACAGCTAAAAATGGTAGGTCTTTCACTTTAAAGGATTCACCTCAAATATGGCATTTCTACCCATTCTCAAATCTTCCTGTAACTAAAAGACACCAAGCACATGTTGTTCTTTTCTTTTTCTTAAATCAAGTCTAGTATCACTAGTGACACCAGACCCATTTCTTTTGTTGAATTCTCCATCAGGATAATGGGTGAGAGCTTTCAGCACCCATTTAGGGCATTTGCTTATGGCAATGCAGTTTATAACTGTTTTGCTTTTTTTACTTCTAGCCTTGCAATGTGAATAAACACTGGTGCTACTTAACAGAAAGGTAAGGTTGGAAGGGACCACTGGAGGTCATTTAGTTCAACCTCACTGTTCAAGCAGGTCCCTTAGAGCATGTTGCTGAGGATTTTGTCCAGGTTGTTTTGAGGGAGGAAGACTCCAGGAAAAGAGACTCCATGCAGGGAGCTCTTTGTACATACAAAAGCAAAAGGATTATATAGATTTTTTTTTTCTTTCCTTGCACATTTTCAAAAATGAATTTTTTTTTTTTTGAGAAGAAAAAAGTGTTGAATGGAAAACAGTCATCTTGTAGGAAGTTGTCTAAACCAGGACTTGTGAAGCTTTCTGAGCACGAGCAGTGTGAGAGCAGTTCTGACTTGTAGAGTTTGTACCTGTGTAGACTGGAAGAGCTTTTAGGTGTGCTGCTTCTGCTCCCATTTCAGCTTGAGATGAGTCTTATGACTCTGATAATTGATTTATAACTGTCTGATATATTGCCTTCTAGCTTTCATAGTTTCACAACAAAGTGTCCTTGGACAATATGAAGGTACTTGTCCTCATTCATGGTATATGTGCTAAAATATAAAAATCCTAATTGTTATATTGCATATGCAAATGAAAAAAAACCCAAATATCTAGCAAGACAAAGTAGCTGGAAAATATTTAGTTTTGGAGCTAAAGGGCTGAAAATAAATGACACTTTTAAAGAAGCTTTTAAAAAAATGAGTCTTGATGTGAAGTGAGTTTTGAGGAGCTATATCCTTGCAAGTTATTTTGATTAGAAATGTGTAAACATAGGAATCTCTTCTGGAAGTACATGAAACAGTGTAGTCCTGCTGCCTCTATGCTGCAGGACAGGGGGGAATGAAACTAAACTTGGATTTGTTATCTTTCTCAGCATCTTGCTCTGTTGAATGAAGCCCAGCGTCTGACTCTAAGAGTGGATGATATATTAAGACAAGAGTGTATTACGCAGTAAGACATTAACAATGAGCCAGAAAAGGTATTGTGAATGTTAAAATCACACTGACTAAAATATACTGAGGTTAAAATACAGGGTAACTTTACAAATCACTATTAATTTCTTTGCCTTTCATTGCAATAACATTGATTTAATTCATTAGATTCCTTTCTAAATCTATATTTCAGTTTTAGAGTTGTCAGTTTCTGTTAATGACAATTTTGCCCATCTGTTCTAACACGAAAATGAGGCTTCATGCAGGAGACATGATAGATCTCTAATAGTTGAAGAAGTAAGAATCTTAAAGGTATTTCATTTGGATTAGATCCACTTTGATGTGATTCACCCTTGAAATTAAGCTGAGTACTAAAAACTTTCAACTGTATAATCAAAAAACAAAAGTGTCATATCTTGTCATTTAGGCCGCTGTCTATTTCATAATTTACACAAAAAATTTCAAAACATTCCCACTCATTCTCTTTCTAATGACAGAGCCATAATTTTGGGTGTCAGCATATCAGAATTCCACTGGATGTGATTAGAATAAGAATTAGTTTCTTTAATTTGGCCATTCAAATGGTAGTATGACTAGAGCAAGCCGTTTTGCTAAGCCAGCCTTTGCTGCCAAGCTGGGTTACAACTTCTGCTTCAATCCAGGTTTAAAACTCCCGTTCCTCGCCCAGGTCAATCTTCTGAAGGGGTAATTTTTCAAAGCAGTGTGTGAGTCTTAAGCACACAAATCCAGTTAGCAAATAACAAGATTATGTTCTGTGCACTGCTTTAAAAATTTACCCCTAATATCCTAGAGATAGGAGCACTGTTGTTGCGCATACTGTGTACGAGGTGTAATTTAAATTGTTTTTAGTAAGCAATTCTCTGTATTTATGCAATGCATTGTTATTCTGGGGGAAAAAATGCTCAGCTAATTATTCAGTCTAGAAAAATAAAGACATCCATTAAAGGCTTGACTATGTATTAATGGATGACCTCTCTAACCATAATGTTTTACTTGTAAATCTAGAAAATTCTTTATGCATTAAATACATATGGAATTGGATTTTGTCTGTATCACTCAAAGTTACCAAATGCACACTGACTCAAACTCAGCACATTTAGTGTTGCTTTGTAACAAAGGAGATTGTTCCTATAATGTGCATCATTACTGCTTTCTCTCTTAGACTCCTCTAGAAATTCAGAGTATAACTGGGAAAATCAGACTAAGATCCTACAGGACCAGACTTTTAATTTCTAAATACAAACTACTGAAAATTTAGCTTTTCAAGTGTAATACTTCTAACAAATTAAAAATCAACAAAAATATTATGCTTCTATGTTACCTGTTCAAGTGTATAGAATGTACAAAAACTTTAATCAAATACTCAGGTTTGCTCAGTTTTAAATTGTGTTAGTTTAATAGTTTCTATTCTGCTGTTTATATTAATGACATATTCCCATCTAAATATATTGCAGTGCTGAAAAGCCATCAAAACATTTCTAAGGTTGAATGAGTGCAGTTGCATTCATGATTTTTTAATAAAATGATCTCTTTCTATTGAACTGCTTCTTTTTTTTTAACAGAGATTGAGATTGTATAATATATAT
>VYZS01019931.1:0-16040 GCA_013400695.1 Neodrepanis coruscans | reverse complement strand
GGGCCTCTCCACCCTCATTGTAATGAACCATCCCTAAGGGTGTCCTGCTGGGAATCCTGCACTCCCACCCTGCCCACAGGGCTTTCTGCACCCACCCCATGCTCCACCAAGGATGCTGAGCTGCCTATCCCTGGGGAATCGCTGCACTGATGTGGGAAGAGCAGATCCGAATAAAACTTCTCACAAATCCTCTGTGTCAAGGCAGCTCTAGTGCAGCATTTATAACCTTTAAAATTTTAATTTAAACATTGACAAAACCATGTTACTTTCTAATTAAATCCCATTTTCTCCCAGGGATTTTAATTTCAAAGTAATTTATCAGATTTAAGGATCCTCAAAACATTTTGCATGTTTTTCTTTCTAACCTGCCATGCCCACTGATTTATTTTCCTTATTCATTAGCAGGAGGATTCATTAGTCATTAAGTGAGTGGGTGAGTTGGGGAAGGGGGGGAGGAAGCAAAAATGGTTAGTGATTATGAAAACAAAAAATCAGAGCTGTAAGAAGCATATGTTGGGATCATAATCCTGACACCTCTGTGTCTCAGCAAAGCAGCCAGTAATTGTACCGTAATGAAATGTTCTTGTTTGATAACCAGTTAATTAGAGAAGACAATTATTCCAAACCCCGCTGACGCCCACGAACGGCTCCGTGTCACACAGGCACTGAATGACAGCCAGAGCTGTTATCAGGAACCTCTGCATCCCAGCCCTCCTGCTTCAGCAGGAATGCTGCCTCCCAAGCCTGGGGAAAGATGGAAAGACCTCAAACTCTCCCCAAAACATCAAGGGGTGCTCTGATCCCAAGTGTAAATGTCTCTGCTCCAATCTTAGACGGATTTTGGGGCATTTTACTTCAAAAAAGGCAGACTATCAGGAGACAGAAGATGGAAAGTGCAGGAAAAGTCTCCAGAAGGAAAGCTGGAGGACTTGGAGCGTTTAGCTGAGAGGGAAGACCAAGAGGAGTCACATCTCCAAACATGATGCAGCAAAGGAGGCACCAAGTGATCCTCTCCATCTAGGAAAAGAGGCAATAGGCTTAAATTGTAACAAGGGAAATGTTGGCTAAGCACTGGAAAGTGTTCTGAACAGTAAGGATAATTAAGCACGGGAAGAGATTGCCTGGGGAGATGTGTAATCTCCACCACTGAGGGTTTAAGAACAGATTAGGCACACATCCATCAGGAATGGCTTAAGTGGAGATGATCCTGACTTCAGGCAGCAGTATGGTCTGGTTGACCCCTTAAGCCCCTCCTTGCCCTGCTTTCTATGATTCTACGACTGTTTTTTTTTCCCTCCCAAATGTATAAATCTGGGTTTTATTCTGCTTGTAAATCTGGAGGGTTTTTCCTGTAACTATTATACACTTTCCAGCCAGATATGTCTTGGGATCACCATAATTTATGGCTGTTTCACAAGATGACTCAGAAGTGTCAGGGGTCAGTCACATCACCTGAAAGGACCCTGGCTATGGGAACTATTTGCACCGTTTCAGGAGAGCTTCTCCTTTATCCTGGTGGAGACATGGTGCTGTGAAGCAGTTCTTTGGACAATGAATGGATGAACCATAATCAAGTAGTAATTATCAGTGATTAAACCATCCTGAAAGATTCCTGCTTTCCTCTGCTTTGACTTCATGGTGCCACCAGGGTGTAAGTCACCCATCATTCCATGTGAGGGCACGAGCGTGTTCCCAGGACAACCCATGGAAGACTCCAAAGGAAACAGGAGGAAGCTCATGAATTCAACCCCTAATAGAAAGCACACAGCATTCATCTTCCCACATTTCTGATCTCACTCTCCAAGAAGAGAAGCCACACCCTTGGAGCTGCTCTTAAGAGCAGATCTGACCCTTTACATCCTCCCTATCATTGTCATGCTCTCCACCAGATCTCTCTGGAAACCTTTGGGATTGGTGCTTTTATCCTTCTCTGGCTTTTCTGGATGCTCAAAAGATGCTGAAACCTTCCAGGACAGAGTGACACTGCTTGGATCCTCCAGCCCCTCACTTCAGCCCCAGGGCTTTAAGGCCACAGCAGGAAACTGCAGCTCCTGGTGGCTCCAGCACTGAGAGCTCTGGACAGTGCTGGAAGTGTGCAGTTTGCAGCACCTGCTGCATGCCATTCCCATGGGATCTGTCCCCTGTGATGGCTCTTCCATAATACAGCTTTATAGCTGGCCTGAGATGCCTCTGTCCCACTGCAGATACCTGCAATGTCCTGTCACCAGGTGAGGTATCATGTCCAATCAGCAGATGGATCTGATTAAATGGGTGATCAATTATTTTCTGTGGAGTGAGCAATTTTTCTGCTGGGTAATTTATCCCTGGAGTGTGACTTTATCCCTAGAGCTGTGTTGTTCTCCAGACTGTGCATTTGTATGGGAAAATCCCGTGTACATTTGGCCACTGAGTCACCTGGCATTACTCAGTTTGCCCTGGGCTATTGCTATCCCTGGTACCTTTGTGTCCCCACTGAGTCCACAGACTCATTAACTCAGCTGGAAATGCTGGTTTTGTCCAACTTCTGCTCATTTCAGATGGGAAGCCCTGGGTTAGCTTGGGGTTCACTCAGCAAATTACTCAGGAACTCCTTGCTTCCTCTCCCCTGAGTTTCCAGGGTGTAGGGAAACACCAACCCAATGCTTTGACTTTGTGGCTGGATTTCCTGATGAGAAGAAGCAGGTTCCAGAGACATCTGCAAATGCCACTTTGGCAGTATATCCCATGCTCCAATGTCACCAGGTTCCAATCCAATGACCTTTTCCCTCCAATAAGAACATGGCAGAGAGGAACAAATCCCACCAGTGACTCCTCAACATACACCAGAGAGTTTTCAGGCTTATCATGCACAGGACATCCCCCTGAGGGAGGTCAGTCACCAGGGCTGGTGTTACCTGCTCTTGAGCAGAGATGGCCCATGGCACTGCCTGTGGAAGGAGGGGAAAGAACTGTGGATGGCATGGACTGGGACAGGCCACCAGCACTCTGTCCATGCCAGGGAAAAATCCTTCCTAGTGAATTAGCAGAGTCTGCTTCAATCTAGTGCTCAAATTCTTCCAATTTCTGTCAAATCAGGCAGCCCTTTTAAACCTTGCTGGGTAATGCTGAGATCTGCTAATGTAAAAAACTCCCAGCGAGGCACAGGGTCCCGGGAGCCTGGAGCTGGGACCTGGAGCTGGACAGGTACCCCATTTGATGCTAATGGCTGAATTAGCATTTCACTCTCCAGCACAGTCTAAGCTATCTCTACAGGAACAGCTGCTAAACTATTTGCAAAGTTCAAAGAGGACACATTAATATTTTTTTTTCCCCGAGTCACATTCTTCAGATTCCCGTGTAAGCTTCTTAGAAAGGGCCACACCAGCTGTTGAAGAATGAAGATTACAACGTCCTGCTACGGCAGCGCTGGAGATATTTCAAGGCATTGTTATTTATTGCTGTTCCACACACAGAGACACACTGGAAGGGGTTAAAATGGGGAAGAAAACGGCGCTTTGCCGAACAGGTGTCCTTGAGCAGTACCCAAGGACACGGAGATTGCTAATCCTGTATTCCACAGCATGATCAAATCACCAGGCAACAGATATAAATAAAAAAAGGCAGGAAATAAGGAAATTTAGATACAAGTGTGTCAGAGGGAAAATGAAGATTCATTGTGAAGAGGCTGAGGAGAGAAGAAGGAACAAAATGACAAAGACACAAATGATAAACCAGTAAGAACAAAAGAAAAGGGGGGGGGAAAGCCTCTCTGTGAAATGCATGTCTGTGACAGCAGCAGCCAAATCAAAGATGCTCCTAGATTATATGGTTTCTTGCATAATATGCATTCTGGTTCCCCCTCTGTGTTTGTCTTTCAGCTGGTGCACAGGGAAAAAAACCCATATCTGAAATGGGACGTGAGCAACCTTTATTTTGCTTGTTTCATCAGGAGGAGAAAGCAAATTTGCTTTGTGGGAGCAGCAGCACCTGCTCAATGGCAAATAAATAGCTACAGCTTTGATATTACAGTGCATATAATCATTAGCAGCACAAATGGCACAGGATTAACCCTCTGTGTGCTGGACAGGACTACCTGGCAAAGGGGTGACATCTCACTGTCATTTCTGCTGACGGCAGAAATGCTCCATGTAGCAATTTTGGAGAGGGGCTGGGGATCTGGAAGGGACACAGGACCACCCATTCCAGCCTGGGACACTGGCTGCAAGCCACCAGCACTAGGCTTTCCTCATGCCTTTGGAACTGGCACAGTGGCCACCCCAACTCTCTGCAGCCCCCTGTGTGCACAGTGGAGCTGGGAGGGATGATGGATGGACACAGTGCAGGGACAGCAGGACATGTGTCAGGGGCTGCTGACATGTGGTGGGGAATCACAAGTCCAAAATGCCCTCACTGAGTGTGGGCTTATGGATCAGCTTCCCTTGAATCCCCTCCCTGGTTGCTCCCTGCCTGCTGCTCTTCCACAGGGCAGGAACCAAAACACATCCAGGGCTGGGCTGAACGATGATCTAGCACAGCCATGTGTTAATCTGGACTCCCAGGTTCCAGCAGGATTTTGGCCAATGATTTGTGGCTGTCCTGCTCCATCACTGTCCCCTCTCCAGATGTGCCAGGAGAGCTCTAAGCATGGGCTGCTCTCCTTCATCAGGAATGTGTGCACCATGTCCTGCAGCCCTCAGCAGAAGAGATCCACAGGACAGCCCAGGCACTTCTCTCATTAAAGGCATTTTGTTAACACTTTTTAAAATTTTCTCTTCCTTTTTCCCTTTCCATTGCATTGGCTTATGAACCTAAAAAAAACTTGTCTGGGGATGCTGGCAGAGGAAAGCAAACAGGGACTAAATAAACTCTCCTGCAGCCAGACACTTCGAGAGTGAACGTGCCACATCGCACAAATCAGCCACACGGTCCCAGAGCCAAAGATAAATAGTGTCCCTCCAGCCAGAGTCCCGGGCAGGGAGGTAACTGTTGTGGGAGAGAAGTATCCAGCTGGAGACAAAGCCAGGAAGTTAATATTTAAGCATTCAGACAAGGAACAAATGACTTAATTAAATCAATTACAGAGGGAGAAATGGAGCCACTTAGAAAGCGTGTGTAAAGAGACGGCAAGGCTGCTGCAGGCTCATAAAAGAGAAGGAGGGAGAGTTAGCAGGGAAGATAAACGGGCTGGTTTAATCCCTGCTGTTAATTAAGAGCTGAGCACTTGCACTGCACTGAGTCAGGGTCGCACCAGCGCTTCCATTCTCTGAACCACCTTTGCAGCCGAGCTCAGCGCCCAAACTGTGGAGATATTTGTAGCCAGGTGGAGTAAGAGAGAGGCAAACCGAGATGTTGGGAGGGATGGAAGCAGGAGAAAGAGGTGACATAAAGCTTTTCCATGCTCCTGAATGTCCTATACCCTACACCAACAGCCCAAACCCAGCCCCTGCCCCGCAGCTGCCCAGGGCTGGGGTCACCCTGCTGCACAAGGAGGGGACCTTCCTTCTCTCTTCAGCACAATGAATTTCTGTCTTCCTGATCCACCAGTGATGCAGCCAAAGAGGAGAAAAGGGAAGATCATGAGAATATCAAAGCAACACTTTGCACAGAATGGAGACTCCAAATGGAGCAGCAAAAGAGCTTCATCCCAGAAGATGCCTTGCTCTTATTCCTGATTTGGTGTGGGGTGGAAAGCAAGGCTATTTCCTGCCATCACTTCCAGCTAAATGACTTTTTTCCTCCCTGCTGCTCCTTCTCCAGATGTAGGACACCCAACAGGAGCTGGAGCCAGGCCAAAGCTGGCAGCCAGGCTCTAGGGAGGGCTCCCAGCTAAAGTCTCTTTGGGCCCAGGACACATCACACACACTGTCAGATCTCACTCTGCTTGATAAAAAGCCATCCTTGCTACGGCAAGTGTTCCCTGGGGTTCTCTCAACAGGCAACAAGAAATTACAGGCTTTTGTAACTGACTCAGCAGCAACAAAACAGTGAAAGCAGGACCTAGAATTCTCCACGTGCAGCAGGCAGAAAGTGGCTGACAGCTTTGGGGCAGGAAGGTTTCCTCTGTGAGGTCACTTCAGACATCTCCTTCTGAAGCTTTTAAAGCCTGACTGTTGGATGTGAAGCCAGCATTACAGGGAGTTAATAGTGTTTAGCCTGTTTGCTGTCACTCCTTGTAAGTAAATAAGCAAATACAAACCCATCTCCCATTTAAGACTGTAAAACCCCACATCAAGAAAAGGCCACTGATGGTTTTGCAGAGTATGAGCTTATCAAGAATAATTAGTTGTCATAAAAATTCGGTTTCCCCCATTCAACAAAAGAAATTTTCCACAGTGGGCACTTCAGAACCGCTCCTGAAAACACCCTCTGTTCCCGACCCTACACTCCAGCCTGTGTAAGTCCCTGGCCATCCTCAGAATGTGCCTGAGGAGATGCTTTGTACCATGGAAAAACACATTTCAACAAGTGAAAGAAAAAAAAATTCAAAAAATCAGTAACTCACTTGTTTTTGTTCTTCTCCCAGACTGTCCCACATGGATGCCACGATTTTCGACACGTCCCCGAAGGTGGCGTTGGGGTTTTGCCCTTTGATGGCTGCTTGAGTGTCTCTGAAAAACAGGGCGTAGGCTGACACGGGCTTCTGGGGCTCATTGGGGTCCTTCTTCTTCTTCTTCTTTTGGCTTTTGGGCTTTTTGCCCAGGTCTGTTGATGGTCTTTTCTCTCCAGTGGCCTGAAAAACCAAGAGACAAACCATCAGCTGGGAGTGGTCTGATACAAGTCCCTGCTACAGCCAAGGAGATGAGAGAGGGAATGGGAAGGGAGAGCGGAGAGCAGCCCTGGGGGTCTTTTTGGCCCCCAGGAGCATCTTGAATCATTACACAATCTGTTGGTGGGTGCCTGAGCCTGGCTTGGTGCCTCCACTCAGACCAACCTGGGCTCATCCCTTTGTCCCTGCTCCAAGTCTTGGGCTTTGCAGACACCCATCCTTGGTCACTCTCCTTTCCCCTCCTCCTCCTTGGAACCACAAGCTCACTCACTCCTTGATCCTCTCACTCTGGGACCTCTCCAAATGCCAGATCCCTTTAGCAGATCCCTTCCCATTCAGATCCCTTTAGCAGTCCATGAGTTTTCCCAAACCTGGCTTCCAAATGGTTTCTGATTTCCATGCCAATAAGCCCTCCTTGAAGGCTGATTTCCCTCATCCATGTCTGTGGCTTGGCCTCCCCATTCCCAGCAGGGTTGTCACCACTGACCAAGCAGCACCAGCACCACATTACCCATCACACTGGGGCCATCCAAAATTTGCTTCACTCTGCCAACACATATGTACCCCTAACCAGGAAAAATATCCAGGAATTGAACTATTTAAATGCTTTATAACTGAACTGGGTGCAGCTGGATGCCCAGGTCTGGCTGTATCCACACTCAATGTCCTGAGAGTGTTGGAACCAAGGGGAGTAGGACACAGGTAACAGTAGCTGGACATTGTGGCAGCTCAGTATGAGACACTGGGAAGTAAAATGGCAAGGCTGCAAACAGGGAAGTTCCTGTGAAGGTACCAGTGAAGGTAGCATGGAAAGAAGATCCTCTATTAGCCTCTATTGGAATGCCCTGTGCAGTGTGTTAGGAAAAGGTTCTTCCCCCAGAGGGTGGGTGGGCACTGAACAGGCTCCCCAGGGTTTGGGCACAGCCCCAAGGCTGCCAGAGCTCCAGGAGGGTTTGGACAACACTCAGGGACAGGGTGGGATTGTTGGGGTGTCTGTGGAGGGCCAGAGGTTGGACTGGATGATCCTTATGAGTCCCTCTGACCTTGGGATATTCAATGATTCTATGAATGTAGGGGACTGCAGAAGCCTCCATGTGAGGGTGTGTGAAGGAAAACGCCCCCAGAAAGCACTTGGACATCCATCAAAGCTCTTAATACATTAACTGTGGTCAGTGAAAGCTCACACTACAGAAAAGCACCACTATCCTTATTTTTCAGTAAAGGAAAACCTAAATACACTGGAAGTTAAACATGACAGAGGATAAAACCATTGGCTACTTCAGGGTGGATCTCTGCATCCTTGAGGGCAAATGGGGCACCAGCCCCTCCACCTACAGACCCTGACCTCAGGCACTGAGTGCTCAGCCACTGACTGTGTCTGTCCCTCCTCCACCAGCTGCACAGGTTGTTGTATTACTTAGAAAGAAACAGATCTAAACACCAAGCTACTGTGAACACAGTTCTTCCCACTGAGCTGGGAGTAAACAGCCTCTTCTCCTGATGGATTTGTTGATTTAACCACGTGCTTGGCACTGCCAAGATTTAAGAGGCTTCCTTTAAGCTGGCACAGGGTGGACACGGGGAGGAAAGGGCAGCAATGCTCCTGTTCTCTGCTCAGGAGCTCTTGACTGGTCATTAATTTCAGTATCAGTGCAGTGACATTTGTCAAACAGACAGTGACCATTAATGAATGAGCAGCGAGCTCAAAAAAAATTGCATTTAATTTAAAATTGCCCAATTGGGCTTGAATGAGAGGCCTGGAGGTGAAAGGCCAGCTTATTAGGAGGGAAAAAAAATGCATGACAGGGCTCCAGCCCATTAGGAAGTGAGATGGTATTTTAAATAACTGTGATCCTGTTTGACTCACTGCAGGGCTACAGGGGGACCTGCTTCCTCACAGCCACTGACCAAGCCAAGGAGCTGGAACAGCAGCAACACAACCCCAGGCAGGTTTGAAGTCAGTCCTGCTCAGGCAGCACCAAAGAGCACATGGGATTTATGGAAAACAGATGCTGTGATGCTGCTCAGAGTTGTCAGTTCCCAGGAGGGATCAGAGAAGATCAGGACTTTGCCTGGTTTTCATGGCATTTTCCAGGTGTGGACACAGCTGGGATGAGACAACAGCCCAGCCCTGGACCTCAGAAGATGCTTGAACAATCTAAGCCATGGCTAAAGCCAAACCCCAGTGAGGTTTGACCTCAAAGGACATCTCCCATGTCAAAGGGACCAGCTGGAATTAGGGCTGGAACTACTTCTCCCTCCCACGCATGTGTATCCTCCCCAAAGCAATGAAGGGGGTAAATGCACCAGTGGGGGTGGGAGACCTCCTAAAATCATAAACTCCCTGGCTCAGAGGACCTGCTGACCCTGAAGTACCTGCTGGCATCTGACCCATTTCTTTAATGTGTGACCTTCTTGCTCACAAGATTAATTTCTGCTTGTTAGACATTGCCTTGATGAGTTGTTGCAGAAAAGCCCTTAATGGTCACATGAAAAAAGATTGATGGGTGAATGCAGCAGCTGTGCAGACAGAGAAAGCAAACAGAAACCTGCAGGCCACAACACAGCTCTGCTGCTTTCCTTACACACAGGCTTCTGTCCCACCTGAATTGATGGAAAGTTTACAGGACAGAAAAATGAGGGGGCTTGCCTTAGGGATTAGGGAAAATTCTAATCTCTGCAAGTTGTTATCATTTGGACATCTACAAATTCTTCCTGTTCCCACGGGCACCATTGGCTCAAGAGGATAGAAGATCCAGCCCCAAAGCCATGCCCTCCTCAGGGACTCCCAGCTGGTTGGGAGGAAAGCTGGGTAATGCTGATGGAGGCAGAGAGAGAACCTGGTGTGTCACTAAACTGAAACTAATTTTCTGCTGACATGAAATATTTCAGCTCCCAGGTCATTGCTTGGAGCTGTGTGACACNTTAGGGAAAATTCTAATCTCTGCAGGTTGTCATCATTTGGACATCTACAAATTGTTTGTGTTCCCATGGGCACCACTGGCTCAAGAGGACTGAAGATCCAGCCCCAAAGTCATTGCTTGGAGCTGTGTGAAATGAGATTTGGGAGATGGCAGGTTGTGGGGTCCAGCAGCACAACCCCAACAAGAGTGTCCCCAAACATGGAATCACAGATTTTGAGAAACTCCACCTATTTTTAATCATGTGTATCCCTTCTTTTTTGCAGCTGTATTCCACTCAAGCTGTTTTTGCATCCATGTTCGAACTCAGCTTTGAAATAACCCAGTCTAAAATGAAATCTGCCAGTGGATGAAAAAATATGGGATTAATGGGAATCCATTTTCCTGGATTCCCATGGAAAGGGAAAGGCTTTTCAGTCCTAGAGTTTTCCTATTTTTCCAGTGTGTCCACTGTTTCTACATTCAAGTCCAGTCACAACAGTTTTGGCAGGACAAGGTTACAATACCAGTGCCTGGGGCCAGCACCTTTCAGGAGAGGGTTTTTCATGAAAAGCTTTAACCAAAGGCACAGAGACACACCAGTGTTGAGACAGCAACCCAGTGGCTGCTGGAGTTTGCCCCCAGTAAAGAACAGCTGCAGAGCCCTGGAGCACAGCATGTGCTGTTTGCTTTGCTGGTGCATTTTGAGAGAGATGGGCAAGAACCAAGATGTGCCCAAACCCCTGGGAATCCTTTGGTTGATGCCATGCTCAGCAGCAGTTATGTTGGCTGCAGAAACCATCTGAGACATTGCTGACTACTTAAAGAACCACTTGGGTGAACTAAAGGGCAAAAGACTCTTCCTCTTTTAACTTGTGTATTTTTCACTAGAAATACATATCCTGAGCTCAGTTAAACCCCACTGTACAATATTTCCCTTCCCTGTTTTAGTCTCCTCTACCCACCCCAGAAATCTAATTTTGCCTCAAGCATTTGCAGACCCTTAGCCCTGAACCTGCTTTGCTCATTAAACCCTCACTGTGGGTAACTCTACAGCTTCATGGACCTGGTAAAACACAGACACAGAAGCCCAACTCTCATCTCCAAACCTGCTGGACCTCACGCTTAGGCTGTGGTCACCTCATCCTTGGGAGAGTCTCCCACTCTACATATTCAAAAACAGGACTAAAAGTCTCTGCTCTTATTTAACACAGTTTGTCCCTCACTGGAGAACATCACCCCCTTTTTCTGGCTGTTAGAACAGGTGTGACCACACGTACCTTGTAATGTGACTCTGTCTCCTCTTCCTGAGTAGAGCTGGAGGGAGATGGTGTAGCAGACTTACTTCCCGGGGGAGATGGGGACCCGTGGGTGACACCACTCCGCATCCCCATCTGAGAGATGAGCTGGGACTGGCTGAGGGCACTCATGGGACCAGCCAACATCCCGGGGCGGTTGAGCAGGGGCACTTGGCGGTTGGAATCATAGGATGTGGCATCTGAGTGGACCATCTCCTGGATCTGAGATAGACACAAGATCACTCTGTCATTGCAAAGTTTAGTTATTGGTTTACCATGCTGTTGAATCACTTTAAGGTGAACTTTGATTGATTTGTTATTTAAACTATTCTATTCAGTTGGGAGAGTCTTCCTGGTGCTCCTTTCCAAGAGCACTGTGCACCCCGAGCTCTGCTCCTGCCAGAGCCCTGAGGATGAGCACTACAGAGAGATCCTAGATTACCTCTGTAAATAGATCTGTGTGTCCAGGAGGTGTCCCTGCCTGCCTCAGGGACCACTGCTGGCTGACACCCACCATTGTGAAAAACGTGTTCATAAATGAGCTATTTTTAGTCAAGTCACTACCTGTGGAAGCCCCAGGTCCCTGCTCCCACCACGTCATCTTGCCCAAAGCTGTGACACCACCCTCAAAACGCGTTCCCAAGCTCCAGAAGCCGCGAGCACCACAATATAGAATCACAGGGTCATGGAATGGCTTGGGTTGGAAGGACACCTAAAGACCATCAAATTCAAACCCCACCCCTGCCACCTTCCACTATCCCAGGTTGCTCCAAGCCCCATCCAACCTGTCCTTGAACACTGCCAGGGATGGGGCAGCCACAGTTTCCTGTACTAGGGCTTCAGCACTTTCATAGGGAGGAATTGTTTCCCAATATCCCATCTAACCCTACCCTCTTGCAGTTTGAGGCAGTTTGAAGCCATTCCCCCTTGTCCTGTCACTCCAGGCCGTTGTCTGAAGTCCCTCTCCAGTTCCCTTGCAGCCCATCTAGGCACAGGAAGGGGCTCTAAGGTCTGCCTGGATCCTTCTCTTCTCCAAGTAAACACCCCCAGCTCTCCCAGCCTGGCTCCAGAGCAGAGGGGCTCCAGCCCTTGGAGTATCTCCATGGCTTCCTCTGGACTCATTCCAGCATTTCCACCTCCTGTCCACCAAGAAGCAAATACAAGATGAAATGGGGACAAATTCTGCTGTTTGTCACACCCAGACCCCTTTTCCAGTTTGCACCATTTTCCTTGAAAACCCCATTTCCCCCCAGGATCCAGGCCTGCTGATCAATCAGCTCCAGGGCAGACTCTGGCACCTGCACAGCCTCATCCAGCCATGGAATGGGAGGGAGGCAAACCCTGCCTGAACTCTTTTCCAGGCGTTTTCTCTTTTATATTAATCTGATTAATGTTAACACGAGTTTAAAGACCTGAGCTTTATTTATTAACAATCTTCATTCCTGATAAGCCTGCTGAGGTGCAATCTCTCCTTACCAGGGGAGGTTTGCCAACTGCATTAGCAGCACACACAGAAGGAAGCCTAGGGAAGACCTGTGAGAGCTTGGTAGGCTTCAGAGGAAATAAATCTGAATGCAAAACTAGATTTACTGCTGCAGGTCAGGAATCAAGAGCTTTACACGAGACCCCACAGCATGTTCTGCTCTTTTGGATTCTCCATCAGCAGAGGAGTCACCTGTTCCTGTTAGTGGAACATGTTTTCCTTGATCTGCTCTTTTTCTGTATTAATTACCAAGTGAAGGGATTTAACTCCCAGGAATTAAATATTGTCTTGCATTTCACCAGCACGAGGAGCCTGACTGAGGCTGACTTAGGGGCCACACTGAATTGCTCCCCTTGGCTTTGGTGGGGTCAAGAAGGCAGCAGGGCTGGCTCTGCTCTGATATGGAGCTCATCCAAGCGAGATTTATGTGCCCTTAAAACTTTATTATGTGCCTTATTGCAGAGCTCTGGCCTCTCCTGCCCAGAGACAGGTCACAAACTCATGCAGGATGATGCAGCCATGGGGCTGGACACCAGGCTTGGGCAGCACAAGAGGCATCAGGGAAGCAAATTTTGCATCTGCAATTGAATTTGTAAAAGTCATAGGAATGGCTGGAGTGAGACAGGCAGTGATGGGGAGCATGAAAGGTGGGGAGACAGCTCAGCACCATCTGCTGCACGAGCAGCAAGATCCTTCCCAAATTCCAGTGAAAAAGCTACATTTGTCTTGGGTTTTGTCAGTTTAATCCAGACCTTTCATGCTGGAGAAGATCTGCCAGCTGCTAGGGAAAAGAATAATTTATTGTTCTTATTTTAAATTTAAATGAGGGAAAAGTTTAGAAGATGGGTGTTGTAGAAATGGGGAAGGCTATGAAATGTGGCTTAAAAAAAAATTTAAGCTTTGAAATAGCTCACTCACGTTTCAGCCATGGCAGTCTCCTGGGGAAATACTGTATTAAGACAATTTTTTTTTGGAAACCTTTATTATGTGGCCAACAGACCACAACGGCTCCGTTTATCCATTAAATATGTAATCATACACTTTTTCTTTACAGTGCATGTTATTTATGCATCAGAGCAGAACAAGTCCAGAAGTGTAATTATGGATTGGGGCCACGTGCTGCAAATGCTTCTGAACATTGGTAGGAAAAAACCAGAAACCTGAGCCTTGGCACAGAGAACTCAAGCAAAAACCTCCTACTGACACAACCCCACCACAAACCCTTCTTAAAAAGTGTGGGGGCAGCATTTTTCCTGGGACATCCCCCCTCCAAGGATATCTTGGCTCAGAGGCTACACTCTACAATATTATGATAAAAAACTGGTTTTAGTTGAATGTTGCTGGTTCTGACACCCTTTCTTCCTCTCCCAGGTCTCATCTCTTCTCTCCCAGTTCAGGAGGTTCTTCAGAAGGACATGTACAGCTGTGCTCCTCACAGACTCCCTGCCGACCACTGTCTGCATGGGCAGGAACTGCCCCTACCATTTTTCTTCATTAAATTTTACTTTTTGGTCTTTTTTTTTTTTTTAAAAAAAGCAATTTTAGAAGCAACATGCCAGGCTGCCACCTCCCCATGGCCACTTGGCCACTGATGACATTTCCTGGTGTCCTCAGGACTGGAGAGGGGATGTGGTGGAAAAGGCATTTGTGTTTTCCAGATGCAAAAATGTTTGGGAGTGAAAATGAAGGTGAGTGGTTTGTGTGAAGCCTCAGAGCTTCTTCCATGGGCCTTTGCTCAAGCCAGGGAAAGGATTCATCCTGGTTCCTGCTGTGGGATCCTGCAGACACAGAGCTATTTCAGAGGCACACTCAAAGTAGATGATATCCCTCCAGAACAGACCCAAGGAAAGAGAGAGCCAGGAGCAGGATTCTGAGATGCTCCCCTGCAGCAAATGGCCTAATTAGGCAAGTAAATGATGAATGAAACTGGGGTGATGGCAAATCAAAGTGAAAGAAGGTAATGAATGCAAACAACCCTCTGCTCCTGTGGGATGTAACCCCAGCCTTTTCTCACTGAGCCTTTCCCATCCCCAAAGCACTCAGCATCCCCACAGAGCCCATGGAAGCACATGTGTAATTAAATAATCCCCCTCCAAATGTGATCAGCTCCATCACCAGGAGGAGTGGCTGCAGCAGCCAGAGCAGATCCCAGGCATTCAGCACAACAAGCTCACCAGGAGGTGCTGCAAAAGGTTTGGGATGGCTCTGCAGCCTCTGCTGAGAAGATGTTTGGCATCTCAGAGGAAACACGAGTGAGATGTGATGTAGTCATAGCTGAAGTAATTAAGTGCATCTTACTTAGCAGATTCCCAAAGGCTGTGCTAACTCAAAGAGAGCTTCTTTTTTTTTCCACAATATTTCAATTCTTTTAATGAATATGCATATCAGGCCCATAAATGCTTCAGCTAATCCTAAGAAGGAGAGAAAAATGGGCTGACAAACAGCACATGCTCCATGTTCCTTATTTACAGGGAGAAGGGGAATCCAGAGCAAGTGACAAATGCTGTGAGGAAGAGCCTGGTCAGGGTCTGAGGTGCTCTGCTAAACATCAACTTAACTGTTCCCCAAAATCCTTATGGAAAAAGCAGCTCTTTCCAGCAATACAGAGTACAGCACCAACCAGCAGACGTGGGGCTGAGTTGATTTAGTCTAGATATTGGGAAGAAATTTTTTATTATGAGGGTGGTAAAACACTGGCACAGGTTGCCCAGAGAAGCTGTGGCTGCCCCATCCCTGGAAGTGTCCAAGGCCAGGTTGGATGGGGCTTGGAGCAACCTGGCATAGTGGGAGGTGTCCCTGTCTATGGTAGAGTTTGGAATGAGATGGTTTTTAACAGCTCCTTCCAACCCAAACCATCCTGTGATTCCATGACTCTCAGCCTTCCCAGGACAAGTTAACACTGGTGGGCTGAGCAGAACTGCCAGAGCCTTCCCTGGCCAGAGTCTTCCTCCCCAGGCAAGGCAAACAGCTGCTCCTGGGGCAGCCACCAGGCCCAGCAGCAGCACAGCTCCCTTCTCCTTGGGTTTGTTCCCAAGAACAAGCCATTAGAATCACAATCAACCAGGGAGAGAAATTATCTGCTGAACAGCTTTGAAGCAAAGTTTTCCCAGCAGGCTTTTTCTGTATTGAAGTTTAAATGTAAACGCATCACCATAGCTGAAATGCTTAAAGATGATTTACTTAAAAAAGAGAGAGAGCCGGAGAGAGAGAAGCTGATAAGAAAATATATCCCCAATTACCACCCCTCCCCTTCCCGATTTGTAACTGCTCCTAATAAACTTTCATGGTCTATGTAAAATGCTTTAGTGCAGTGACAAATTTCTGCTGGAATTTGAGATGTCTTGTTCAGAGTAATAGCTATCTCACACAGGTGCCCAGCTGCTATTGTAAAATCAGTAAGCATTTAATTGAAACAAATGACTATAATAATAGTACATTATCCCTGCAGGCTCATAGCCATAACAGTTTTAATTATTGAGTTAAGAGTCAAACTAATTTATCCTTTAAAGTAACAGCCACATCTTTGGTTCCACCGATCATCCTATTAAGAATACGAGGGGAACAGTTGGAAAGGATTTAAAAAGGAAGTAATTTATTTTCGTGGAGGTGGGGGG
>VYZS01019923.1:0-18462 GCA_013400695.1 Neodrepanis coruscans | reverse complement strand
TGAAAGGGGAGAGGTAATTTTTCCGCTCCCACTTTTCAGTCCGTGACAGGCTGCAGGAACGACGGAGACGGCAAGCTGGGAAAGCCGGAACTGCTATCTAGGCATTCTGGTTTTATTTTATCATTCCTTTTTTCTGGGAGAAGGAGGGGCGGGAAGGCTTGCTCGGGCCGTTTCTGTTACTTGTCTTTGTTTAAGGGAACGGGCGATCTCTTTCTCTCTCTGTTTCCCCCACCTCTTGTTTTTAAATTTAATAAATCCTGTCCCATTTAATTCCCCTAACAAACTCTCATCCAGATTTTGGTGGATAATTTTTGTTTGCTGTGTTAAATTAACACAGAGTTTAGCTTTAATATGTTAATAAGATGAGCCAGTCTAGTCAACAGCCATCTAGGCGTGCCAGACAGATATGTCCGTGGCATCATCCAAATTTAGGATACAAGTCGCATACCGGGCCCTTGAAGTTCAGGCACCTTTTGTTTGTTGTAACATAGTCTGTAGTTGGAATTTAGATGGCCTTCCTCAATTGACATAATATGTCTAGGGTAATTCAGTTATTACAGGACACTTTGCTGACTTGTGTAATATTTTGTATTTCAGGTGCAGATGGATGCAATCACTCATGAAGTGCAACCCAACAGGTGAGCAAATTGTCATATCAAGCTGAGTCATCCTCTGGTTTTGCAGAGGCGTCGTGACAGGCTGTTATCTTACCATATTGTTCTTTGTCTTCATTTTTAGGAAGCGAAGCTGCATGGTAGCATTCAGCAGAAACCGGTGAAGGTGTGCGGCGATCAGCAGATAGAACAAGTTATTCTTTGCCTATCTAATTTTTGATGCATCTATAAACATCCCTTTTTCTTTCCATGTTTTAGGCAGTCCACATAGGAGATCCCCTGGCCCAGGATGAGAGAGGCGATGTGGGTGAGAGGTTCAGGGTTAGGTGCAGCAGGTAGGAGTCACAGCAGAGAGGTTGTTGTTTCAAGTAGTATTTCATCCATTGCTTTTGACTTTTGTTTTTTGCAGGTGCCACAGACAGTTTGATAAGGTCGAAACCACCCACAGACAAGAATGTGAGCAGGTACAGTGGTGTTCCAGAAAAGTGACTAATGGGAGGGTATTACATGGTGTAACAGGAATGGTGATATATTTGATCTCTGCCAGGCATACGAGCTGGATAGTTCTATATGTTATTAAGCGCAATGTACAGCTCTTCATGTTCAAGGATAAGGCTGCATTGAAAAGTGGACATTTCATTTCATGAAAGGAAATGAAATGGCCTTTTGGAGCCAGAAGGGGATTGCAGGTGCCATGTAAGAGAAAAGTGGAGATTTATATTTTGGGAATGTCCGAGGGGCTGATGTGTCTGAGGTGGTTTCTGGGTCCCAAAACTGCTGGCTGTAGTTGGCATTGAAAAGTGGAATGGAAATTCATTTCATGAAAAGGCTGCCATCTCCTCCTTTCCAGAACAGGAGGCAGTAACATGCCAGAGCTGCTGTGGTTTCCCTGCCCTGCAAACTGAGCAGGAGGTGGGAGTTTTGCTGGANTGAGAGCTGTGCAGGGACCAACCAGGAGCTGTCCTCTTTGTCCTGTTCTTCGGCTGCAGCGCACAGGGAGCCCAACGCTGCCCCTCTGGAGGCAGAGACAGAACCTGGAACGGCCTCTGAGCGCTAATTTCCTTAGAGGAGCAGATGCAGTGTCATGGGGTTCCTGTCTTGTGTCCTTCCCAGGCATGGCTTGTGTTGTGCTCTGGGAAATGTTGGTTGTGTTTGTGTTTTGAGGCATCTCTTAGAGATATGTTTTTAATATTCTGGAATAAAAATCCTTTTTAGGAAAAAAATAATTTTTTTTAGCCTGCAATGAGGCTATTCCAAGCTGTTGTGGGAGCTCCCCTCTGGAGGGCAGAGCTGTTCCCTGTGAGGAGAAATGACAATCTGAAGTGTTATGGTTCGAATGGATGGAAAGTGCATGGCAGGATTCTAAAGTGGAAAGAAGAATCGGGGGGGAAGGCGTCAGTTTCCCTGTCCCTTTTCCTGTGTTTTTCCTCTTTTCGCTCCAAAGCACTGGCACTCTCTCGGGAGTATTTCTATTTCGCGGTGCCCCGGGCAGGGATTCCCGGGCAGGGAGTGCCCGTCTCCTCCGAGGGCGGGCCCGGGGGCGGGGGCGGGCCCGGAAGAAGGTTCTGTTCCGGGCCGCGCGGTGTCATGGACTCGCTGTGGCGGCTGAAGCGATTCGATGCCTTCCCCAAGACCCTGGAAGACTTTCGGGTCAAGACGTGCGGAGGAGCGCTGGGTGAGCGGGCGGGCTGCGGGGGGCCCTTGCGGGCCGGCGCTCGGCAGCGGCTCGGGGGGGGGCAGTGCGGGGCTGACAGCGATTCTCGTCTCCCCGGCAGTGACGGCTGTCAGCGGGCTCATCATGGTGCTGCTTTTCTTCTCGGAGCTGCAGTACTACCTCACCAAGGAGGTGAGTACCGGCGGCGGGGCGGGCCCGGCTCACGGCGGGCGGCCCCGCGGGGCGGACGGACAGACGGACGGACGGACCGCGGCAGTGACCCCCGAGCTGCCCGGGCAGCAGCTTTGCCCACCGCAGAGCAGCGGGGCTTTTCTGTGCCCCCGCTGGTCGCCGCGGCGCTGGGATGGGCTGACTTCCCCGGGATGGCAAGGACGCCTGGCCGTGCTGAGCCAAGCCGAGCTATGCCAGGCCATGCTAAGCTATGCCAAGCCATATCGAGCCATGCCGGGCCATGCAGAGCCATGCCAGGCCAGGAAAAGAGAGCAAGCGTGGAACCCACGTCCCCTCCCCACGTTCAGAGATCTCTCAGTTATTCTCTTTTTTAATGCCACTGCGATTCGCAAGTGCTGAGCTACCGTGTGGGTGGCAACAGCTCAGGTGTCTGCCAAATCTCGTCTTAAAAACCAGTTTCTGGGCCAGAGCACCCGAGGGAAATTGGCCTTTTGATTTGCTTTCAAGTGAAATAAGATTCTCTGTCCTTTGTTCACAGGTTCACCCAGAATTGTACGTTGACAAATCAAGGGGAGATAAACTGAAGATCAATCTAGATGTTATTTTTCCACATATGCCTTGTGCTTGTGAGTCAGACTCATGAAAACTGAGGATAATTTTCATCCTTGGCAAGGGTTTAAGAGGCTCTCTGTGCCCATAACAATGTGCATTTATAGACCACTTTCCTTGCTTGCTGGTTTCAGATTTGAGCATTGATGCCATGGACGTAGCAGGAGAGCAGCAGCTGGATGTGGAGCACAATCTGTTTAAACAACGTTTGGATAAAGCTGGCAATCGTGTGACACCAGAGGCCGAGAGACATGGTAAGATGCTGTTCTGCCTGTCCTGGACGGATGCTCTGGTGGTCTTTCACCTGTATGCCTGTTTTATGATTCACAGGGACGAGTGACAGCTGTAGAGCATTTAAATACCACGAAGTCTTGAAAACTTTGTAGCGCACAGATCTATTAAACTACTCTTCTACTCCCTACTTTTGCAAGGACATCTTTGCCTATATGACAAGGACCCATGGATGCATTTGAGGAATAAAGTTGCTCAGTTAATGGTCTTCTGTGACTAGAAATCAAGCAGCTCTTCTGGCAAAACTTTGGCTTTGGTTGTATCTTTAAATCACAGTAGATGAACAAATGGAACAATGTGGTTTGAGGAAAGAGCCTCTCCTATAGGGAAGGTTCAAGTGGCTTGACCCTTAAGCCTAAATTTGCACCTTACTCCATTAGCTCTGTGTGTTTATGCATACCTGATAACCAATAAATCAGCTAAAATATATTTATAAGCTGTAGTAAGTGATCCTTGGCTACATAAACCTCTCCTCTACATTTTTGACATGTTATAACTTATTTTTGTACTTTAATGCAAACTAGAAATGATTCTGGCAAAGCATTGCAATCTCACAGTAGTACTATTTTGACTTCTCCTTTCCAAAATATAAGCTCCTTATTCCCTTTCCTGAGAGTCAGTGTAGTTCTACGTATCAACCTGACCAAATTTGTAGCTTTGTATCACTCAGATTTAACATTTCTGTTGTTGATGTTGAAAGGCTAAACTAAGCCAAGAGCTGAACAGCTGTCGTGGGAATGTAGTGATAGTGCTCTTAGCCCTCGTAGGTTGTGACATTACAAATTTACATCTAGGGACAAAAACTATTCAGTGTGTTGTGAAGCAGGTCCTGTATCAGTCATAATGTACTGATTGGATCTACTTTAGACAATGTTTTAGCAAAGCCTTAAAGCAAGTACTATCTGATTGATGCTCCAGCAAGGCTTTCAAATAGCCAGTTGTTTCCATGGAGGCTGTTCTTGAGGTGACAAATGCTTCTTGGTCTTCCCCCACCGTATCATTTGAGCTGGCCTTTGGGTGCAGGATGTGCAGCTGCACATTGTGTGTGGAACAGTCACTGTGCATAGAGCAGAACAAGAGTACAAGACAGAGTTTCTGGACATGCCTCATCACTTTGAATCCTTTTCTATCTTAGAGCTGGGGAAAGAGGAAGGAAAAGTGTTTGATCCAAATTCTTTGGATGCTGATCGCTGCGAGAGCTGTTATGGGGCGGAGTCAGAGGACATCCGGTAACCTTTACCCCTTTTTCTTATCTTCTTAGCACTTGAATTCACACAAGTATGTTGCGTGTATGTTTGTTTTCCAAATATGTGTGAAGGTCTGTGCAATGAAATCTTCCTCCTGGGCACATGTTAATAGAGCAATGAGAGCGGTTGTGATTTGGCTGTGCCTTTGGAAGCTGCACTCATGATTGTTAAGAAGGTGCAGTTAGGTTGTCTGGATTGTCCACAGGCCTGTTTTAGCAGCACAAAGATTGTATCTTGGCAGATGGGGTATTTTCTGGGTTTATTTGGTGTCCAGAGGACAGTGTGTAAATGATTTCACTGTTACATGAGCTGTCTTGACATAAAACCTAGTTATGGCCTTGCCTTCTCACTTCTGCTGCTGGAGTTGCATCCTTACAGGAGGAAAGACCAGACATCTATTGCAGGCACAAACGATGGGTGTCTTCTGGTGTTTCTCATTCCTCCTACCTATAAATTCCTGTAAGAATAGATCTGTGATGGTCTGCGTGTTCTGGGCTAACCTTGGCTATTTTTGGCTTGGCTGTAGCTTGGTTTGTCCCATCTGTCAAGCCGTGCCCTTCCTCAGAGATGTTTCCGTCTTGAGGGCTTCATAGTTCCTGCCTTCAGCTTGTCTTTAATGAGGTAACACATGAAACCAATGAAGAAACAAATTTTTTTTTCCGGTAACCAAGATGTTTTCCAGAGGTAGAAAAGTACAAAGAAAATTTCGTATTAAGCCTCTCTTTAGCCCAATGTCTTGGCCTGAAAACAGGGGAAAGGAGGAATAGAAACAGGCAGACACTTTGTTCACATGAGGAAGTTCCAAACTGCTCATAACTGTGGGACACTAATGTTGTTTTTGTGGCAAATTTCTGTGCCAAGGGCTGCCTCAGTTGTGTAGAGGGACAGGCAGAGTCCTCTTCAGACTCCAGTCCTGCATTTGAAGAGTTTGCATCCTCACCTCAAAATCTCAAAAGATGCATCAAGAAGCTCGAGCTCCTTCAGGAGCAGCAGGCCACCTTTCAATGACCAGTCCCCAATGTTTGCTCTATTGCTTTGTTGAAGAAGAATCCGCCAAGGATTCAAGTCCTGAGCTGGAGCATCTCTTCTTTAGCGATGAAGATGGTAAGATGGTTCTTGTGCTTTTTGCAGGTGTTGTAACACTTGTGATGATGTCAGAGAAGCGTACAGGCGGCGAGGCTGGGCCTTCAAGAACCCGGATAGCATAGAGCAGTGCAAGAGGGAAGGGTTTAGCCAGAAAATGCAAGAGCAGAAGAATGAGGGCTGCCAAGTGTATGGTTTCCTAGAAGTCAACAAGGTGAGAGAGATCTTTTGCTGTGAACCTGCTGCATGATGGTGAGGACTGTGAAAGGCAGAGCTGGGGTACTGCTCTGCACTTTCCAGCTTTAGGTCTGTCATAGAATAACGCCTGGGCTCAGCAAAGTCCTTGTACCTGTCATGGGGTTCAGGAAGAGAGTCAGGAAAAGTGGTGGAAAGAGGCTACTCTGGTTTGTCTTGGGTACGAGTCTTTTTGCTGAGATTTTTGAGGGAAGAGAGGCAGCTTCTTTGAGCTTGAATTGTCCCTGCCCTTCTAGTCTTAAATCAGAGGCCACCAGTGGATGCTGAAGATGGCAGTTAGCAACAACTTATCCGCAGAGGTGCTGGAGAGAGTGAAATGTTACCTTCCTGAGAAAAAAGTGAAAGAAAGGTTATTGAAGTTAGTTGTCAAAGCTGAAAATGCTGAGAGGTGGGGGTTTGAGAGTAATGTATGAAAATGGGCAAGATGCACCGGGTAACCATGTAACCACCCTATCCCTTGGAAGGTTACCCAACCCAGAACATGAAGGTTGCATACCCAAGTGCCTTCTAAAAATCAAACCCGGGCTGTTTTTTTATTTGTTTTATTTCAAACTCTCCTTTTATTTGGGTTTTTTTTTAATCTTTGTGTACTTTTCCTGGAGACCAAAATCTCTATTTCTGGAAAGTAGACCTTGTACTCACAAATCCAGACATTGTGATTTGAGCATCATTGTGGGTATTGAACTGTTACAGGACCCTCCTTGGAACATTCCAAGGGGAATACTGGAGGTAGGATGGGTCCAAGTGTGGGTGTCACTGAAGAAATTTCTGGGCCTATTTTCAGGCACTTGGAATTTTGCCCATCTTCATTCTTAACAGGTCTGTAGTTAACATAAGGCATGGGTTTGCCCATGCATCAAGGTGTAGTGTAGTTTGGGAACTTGGGATAGTCACATCATCCAGGGGCAAGTGCATATAGTTGCTGGTAAGTGTTAGGGATTGGCACCTAATATCCATATCCTTTTAGAGTCTAGGGTGGAATTTTAACAGTTTGTCTTTGGGGTTCTTTTTTTTTTTTTTTGGTTTGGGATGGTTATTTTTTTATGGTAGGTTTAGTGCTTTATTTTTGCATGTAGTTTATTTTCCTGGGTCACTGGATCACTGTTGATTATTATGTTAAATGTGTTTTCACCTTGCTCACTCTGTTGCTTTCTTCACTCCTTTTCTTTGATACTGTTTTGTATTTCCTGCAGCACCAGTCAGTTCCCTCCTAGTGAGAGTTAATTCCTCTTTCTCCCTGTTCGTTGTGTCCACTAACTAATCTGCATAGAACAGCTGTTATCCACACCATATGTAATTATGACTCTCAGCATCACTGCTTTTGAGGAACAGAGGAAATTCATACCTCTCTTAGGATAATGTCTGCTGACACAGTCACCTATGAAAATTAGTTGCTTGGTGTCTGTCTTAAAAATCCAGACACCAGTACGACAGCTATACTTACATAGAGTTGGACCACTTAATGAAAGGTTACTCTCTCCTGCAGGTAGCTGGAAATTTCCACTTTGCACCAGGGAAAAGTTTCCAACAGTCTCATGTACATGGTAAAGTATTTTGTTTTCATGCTTATTGTGACCTTTCAATTTCAAGTGTTTTTGACCGTTTTCCCGTTTAATATCTTTCTGTTGCTACACATAGTAACAACATTACTGCCTTAGTGGGGAGGACATTGTTGAAATTTTGTTACAGAGATTTAGAACTGTCATGGACAAACAGAAAGGTTGTTTCTAGAGATGCTACCGCATGGGTGTGTAAGAACTTGGGAGAGAATGTTTCTGGGAAGTCTCTCAGTTCTACAAAACTTTGCTGCTCTGCAGTAAAACAATCTCAGTCCCAGACCTGAGCACCAGCACATCTGGAAGATGTATTTTCTGCCGTTCAGGACTTTGGGAGTAAAATTTAAGTTGTGAAGAACTTCCTTGAGTATGTATCTAAATACACGGTGACCGATCACAGTAGTGATTGTTTATAGAATCGTGGAATGGTTTGAGTTGGAAGGGACCTTTGAAGGCCAACTAGTCCAACCCCACTGCAATGAGCAGGAACACCTTCCACTAGACCAGGTTGCTCAGATCACCAACCAGCCTGGCCTTGAATGTTCCCAGGGGTTGGGCATCCACCACCTCTGTGAACAGCCTGTGCCAGGGCCTCACCACCTTTGGCATATACAATTTCTTCCTTATATCTAGTATGAATCTACACTCTTTTAGTTTAAAACCATTACCCCTTGTCCTGTCCCTACTAAAATGTCTGTCCCCATCTTTCTTATAGGTCCCCTTTAGGCACTGGGAGGGGCTCTAAGATCTCCCTGGAGTCTTTTCTTCTCCAGGTGAACACCTCCAGCTCTCGCAGCCTGTCTCCTGAGCAGAGAGGCTTCGGCCTTTGGAGCATCTTTGTGGCCTTCTCTGGGCTCTCTTTATCAAGTGCCCATCTTTCCTGTGCTGGGGACCCCAGAGCTGGAGGCAGCACTGCACTTGGGGTCTCACCTGAGTAGAATAGAGGGGGAGAATTCCCCCCCCTCACCTGCTGCCCATGCTGCTGGGGATGAGCCCAGGATGCAGATGGTTTCTGGACTGCACATGGCTGGGTCATGTTGAGCTTCTCATCCACCAACACCCTCAACTCTACCTCCCCAGGACTAGTCTTGAATTATTCATCCCTCAACCTGCATTGATCCCAGGGATTGCCCCTACCCAGGGGCAGCAGCAGCATTTGGTCATGTTAAACCTCATGAGGCTCACACAGCCGCACTTCCTGAGCTTGTACAGGTCCCTCTGGTTGGCATCCTATCTCTCAAAGAATGTCAACCTCACTATTCTGCTTGGTATCGTCTGCAAACTGGCTGAGAGTACACTCAATCCCACTGTCAGTGACATTGGTGAAGATATTAAACATGGAACCCTAAGGGACACTACTTTTCACTGACCTTCACCTGGACATTGAGCCATTGGCTACCAACAACCCTTTGGATGCGACTACACTGAACGGTCCATCCATCAAATCAATATCTTTTTCCCTGATCAAGGTTTTGAAGCTTGAAACTTCACAAAGGTTCCAGAAAGAGCTTTAATTTCAGCATGGATTTTTTCCCTTCTATCTCTCACTCCAATTTAACAATTGATTGTTCTTAGAAAAATATGTCACTTGTGGCAAAACTTGCTTTGTGTACTTAAACTAGCATAACAAGAGCAACCTTCCTACAGCCAGGCTTGACAATGTCATGGCATTTATCCAGGTTAAGGAGAGGCATCTCTGCATTGCCTCTGCTCTCTGAACAGGCAGAAATGCATGCTGGCTGGCTGGGAGCAAGTATTTTGTGTACAGAGAGGAGGGGTTGAGGTCAAGGTAACTCACAAATTCCATGTCCCCCAGAAGTCTTGCACAGCTGAATTGAAAATTCAGTCCGAAAATACAGGTAAAACCCAAGAGGACTGTATAGTCACCGCCAACCTGCAAACCACATCCACTCATTTGCTTGCTCACACTGACTGTATGTGATGTGGGAAAAGTGTGTGGTTGCTGCCTGCTCTCTTCCTGCCTCTCAGGATGTCATAGACTTTTGCTGTGCGAGGCCCAGGTTATGTCTTGCCCTGCTGAAGAGTCACAGCTTATGCGGATGGTCCTTTGTAGAAGCCATTTGACCTCTGAGCTTCCTTGCAGGCTTTCTTGGAATCTCTTTCAGTTTAACTCTGCCGGTGCCAGACTGCACCCACAATTAAGGTCCAGGCTAAGCAGGATGTAAGCACTGGCCTAATGACTTTCTTCCTTTCATTCTGTCTTGCTTTCCTAATTACTCATAACATGTGATTTCCCTTTTTACCCAGTCTTTGCCTTGGCAGTGTTTTCATGGCACTAACCAACAAACAAGGAGTTTTCCATGACCTGTGAGGGAAATGGACTGCTCAGAGCTTGGTCATTTTCTTGTACATGGCCTCAGTATAACCTTTCTTCATAATCCTTTGGTTTTTTCCCCCTTTAATTACAGATAAAGAACTTAACTAATATTAGAGAACAGAGGTGTGCAAGATATTTCCAGAACTCACAGGGAAATATCTCATTTGGATCTTTGTTCCCCACAAAAACTAATGAGTGTGTGATGTTTCATCCCTTCAGTAAGGTCTACATTAATGTTCATACACTAAACAGAATGTCACACAGGATGAAGTTAAATATCTAGGAGAAGTCTGAATATTCCAATTACTGTCAAAAGTCACATAAACAATACACTAAAAATAATAATTTTTTTGATGCAAAAGTGTTAATGACACAGTTTTTTTATCTCCTTCCTTCTGTTCTCTACTGATATGAATCTGTGGGTGAAGCAATCTGTACAGGGTCCAAATGTTGTGGTTTTCTTACACCCTACATGGTCAACTGGAGGAACAAAGTTACCTTTGAAGATGCTATTTTTGACATTACCGTTTGTTTTCCTCCTCATTTGTGGTGATGATTGTGGAGGGAAAAATGCAGGCAAGCTGTTCTTTGAGTTGTTGATGGTCTTGGAAAAGGAGCTGCCTTTTTGGAGCCACCAAGCTTTGCCTAGAAATGTGTGAAGCTTTGTTAGCTCTCCAACAGCACAAGTCCACTGGTCAGTTGTACATCTTCATTAGTGTTCTGTCTATGTACTTGAAGGAGGGTTTATTTACTTCTCTGATAGAGATTGTCTGACAACCAGAACCTGTTTGAAGGCATCCTTGGATGCTGTGGATGATCCCTAACAGCCTCTCTAATTTTACCTACTTTGAGATGTTTTGATCGCTGAATTGCAAATGGTTAGCAAGTCTTTGACTGCAGACTGGTTGTCATTTTTCAAGTCCCTTGGCATCTTCTCAATGTCAACCAAGAGCAAGTGACACTAATTCTTTTTTTCTCAGAGACTGCAGCCTCCTTCTCTGTTCCTTTCCTACAGCCCTACTACTTGTGGGTCTGTTGTGGTTGCACAGGCCTCTACAGATACCAATTCTTATTTGAGCTTTTCTCCTGCCCATCAACATTTTGAAAAAAAAATTATGTGGGACTCAACCTCCATCAATCCAGGACAGCAGTTCAGTGTGGAGAACGTTTACATCCTCTGTTGATCATAAAAAAGGTGCTGAGGGGGAGGGGTGAGCTCATTCTATCTTCTGTCCCAGAGTAGTGTCTGCTAGGGAACTATTTTTATCCTCACATTGAATACTGGAGCGTGAGGCTTATTTGCTTCTTACTTCATCCTCAGCAATGCTAAGGACTTCTCTTTTTATGCTGGTGAACTCTTTTCAGAATTTGATTGTCTTGGTGCTGAAGGATGCAAGGTCTCACCCACTTCTGGTGGACAAACTGTTTTCAAGTTGTATCAAGTCTGTTTTGGAGACCACAAAAGTGACATTTTCATTTGTCACTGTTCTGTCATCCGTTAGAGCTCAAGTTGTACCACTTGTTGGGAATGCCTAACATTTGTCAAGCAGCCCTCTGGAGCAGCCATTCCTTCTCCATACCAGAACCACCAGAGGTATAACTTGTGGCAAAGGGTTCAAAATTGATGTGTCAAAGATTCAGAGACCCGAAAGTCTTTAAGACTGTGTAAGTCTGTGATAGTTACTGATTAATGTTGAATGTATATATTGCACAGTGTTAAATATACATGAACAGGCTTTTGAATCAAGCAAGAAAGAAGTTTAACCTCCTTTGAGATATGCTGTCCAGACATACTTTTCTCCTGCCCTCCATCCTTCCTGGCATTCACTTTTGTTGGCATCTTGGAACAGAATGAACAAAATCAGCCTCATGGTTTGTTACCTTCTCTGTGCGTCAGGTGGGATGAAAGTAGCACAGGGCTGATTAAGAATAAAAACCTGTTACCCATCTTTGAATGTTAATATATTGTGAATGTAAACCTTGAGTGCGTTTCTGGATCACTTTGATTGTTCCTAAAATGACCTTTCTGTTACCTTATAACTGAAAAGGAATCTCAATATAATGAGCATTGTTGTCTGGGATGCTGCTGTAGAACTCACATTTTAGCTATGGACATCCCACTATGGTTTACCTTTTGGTGAGTAATTCCTGCATTTTGGGTTTTCTGTTATGCTTTAAATGGTTGTTTAACCACATACAGTCCTTTAGCTAGGGCATCATTGTATATGGCCTGGAAATTACACTAGCAGAAATGTTACTCTTCTCCTTTCTGGTATGACTTTGAAATGCCACTCTACCTGAATCTTTGTATCTTTTCTCTGTAAAGATCTGAACATTTTTCTTTTCTCTCCTACTCTGTTTTTGCAGTGCACGCTGTTGAGAGTAAGTGTTGCTGTATCCTTTATTTTCTTAAAAAAAAATTACATTGTTTCTACTATTTGTTGTGCCCATAAATCTCCCTTGGGAAGAGCTGTTGGTCTAGGCTGGGATTTGAGAAGATTTCCTGGAAACTAAAAGGAGAGCCATCCCAGGTCATTCTTCTCTGGTAAACGACATGTAAAAGGTTGAGAATCCTTGTCTTAAACAGTTTGAATAGCTCAGTGTTGGAGATAACATGTTGGCCAATGTTGAGCTGCACTGTGCAGCTGATGTGTTTGAGGGGAACACGCTGACACATCGGAGAGACATCTGCCTTTTCAAGTCAGATGGGAGAATTCTCTCATTTAATCTCATTTGTACAACAGGCCAGAGAATTTCTCCTGAGCATTCATGCACTGAGCCTGCTGATCTCTCAATAGTCCATTGGAAGTTTTCTGAGAGTTTGTAAGCCACTGGAAATCATGGTGGCTGCAAGCTGAGATGTGGTATTTCAAGCCAGTAACATCTGGCAGAGGGCTCAGACCCTCAGCATTGCTCACTCCTTCCCTTGGCTGCAATGTTTTCCATGTTGCTCCCTGTCTCACTCCCCTCTTCACAATGCATCCTTTTGCCATCTTCCTGCCACTGTGCTCCTGTAAGATATTTTCTGCCATAAAATTTATCCCCACCTAATTTGAAAATTGGTGTCCTTGCTCACCTTGGAGTAACATGTTTGGGTGGCTGTCTTTGGTTTCTTGGAGTCTTCATATATTTAATGACAGAGTCCTTAATGGCCATAAGTGCTGGTAATTCTCTTTTAGAACTGAATTTCTGAGTCTAAGGAGGCCTTGTTGTTGCTCAGGTCAGAGATGCAGTATGGTGTATGGGGAGAATTCCTCAGATGGACAGCAGTTGTTAAAACTGTGTTACTACAACAGTGAAGAAATCTTGGTTCTATAAAAACAGAGTTCCTGACAAACTTAAGAAGTTTTACAAGTCTCTTTATTGTGCCTAACTGGGCTATTGTAACTGGGTTATGGAAAGGAAGAAATGTGTTTGTTTCTTCAGAAATCAGTCTCTGGTCCTAGGTGACAGTCTCTTAAAGATCTCCTGTTCTGTTTCCTCCTCCTGTTTCTTCCCTAAGCAGGCTAAATAGCCTGTTGGATTGTGTTAAGCAAGCTATGACTAGCTAAACATATATCTGCAACCTAGAGTATGTACAGGTACGCTTGGCATAATCCTCAGTGATCAAAGATAAATAAACCTGTGGTCTGGTAGAAGACTGCTCTAGAAACTGAATGTATAAATCATGCCTTGTTGCAGAGTTGTTGCAGAGGAGTTTTCTAAAAACTGCTTAATTGGTGTTTTACCTGTGGAAGGCATAGCAGAGCACTGTGGGAACATTTTGGTTTGGATAGCCGTAACCGTTATTATGGATCACACACAATGTAAATCTAGTGTAACAGGTTAGTTAATGTCTTTTAGTTAAAGTGCTACTCTGGAATTTCTCTAGCACTGTGCTATTCCTGTAGGTTTTGTCATCCTCACTAGTCCTCAGGTCAACTTCACATGCCAACACTTGTGACTCCCCAGGTGATGAAGCTGATAAAACATCCTGCAGAGGATTCTAGGAGCACAGCTGCCGGGAGGAGCATCCCTCTCCCTCCCTGTGCATCACTGTGCCAGCACAAGCTTCGATGCAGCTGTGGAATTGATCTTACTTTGGAGCTGATCTGGCTGCAAGAACAGCCTCACACAAAACAAGACTTGCATTTCAACCTGTTACAGACTCTGCTGTGGCTCGTGACCAAAAGGAGGGTGGGACAGGAATGAGCCATCAAAGGAAAGCTGGGGGTACAAAGAACGTTTTATTCCTTTGGTGGTGTGGAATCACAGAATATCCTGAGTTAGAAGGGACCCACAGGGATCATCAAGTAGGTCCAATTAAAATACAGACCCACCAGACCCAGGATCTCCGTGGAACTTTGTAGTTACCTGAAGGTTCACTGTACAAAAGTGTGTGTATAAAAGGCAGCAAGACTTGATACCTCAGTGAACCCTTAAGTGCAAATAATAGTACAGCATGAAACAGGGTGTTGCTGGTAGCCATTAAGAAGAAAAGCATAATGCCAATGCCACTTTTCCCTTCTTTCCTTCCCCTGCCCACCATCACATCTACTACCAAATTTTTAGTAGGAAGTTCTTTGTTCAAGTTTATTGATCCAGTTGCCAGCACAGGCACACAAACCATTGTGCTAGTGGTAATGATAAGTCTGTGCGCTTGTCCAAGACAACGGGAGGAGTATCTGAAGCTAGTGCAGCTCTGAGCTCTTTGTAATGCAGAACCATTGCCTTGACTCCAGCAGCCTTACTTTTTGAGCATTTTAGATAAGAAATGCAAGGGCCTCTCCTATATCAGAACCTTAGGAGGAGTGTACTTTAGTCGTAGCATTTCCTTTTCTAACTGTACCTTCTCTGTTTTGCAAGTGATCTCTTTGTTTAGTCGGGGTTTTGTATAAATACAAATACAGCTTCTGGTGGTTCACTGAAAAATGTTAATAGGAAAAAGTGAGCTTATAGTAAACTTACGTGCAAGCAAATGTTTTGAAGGAGAGGCTCATCATATTTGGATCTTTAGCTTTGCAGCCTGTCTTGTGCTAGGCTCTCAAGGGAGCAACATTCCTAGTCTTTGTTAATAATGTAGCAGCACTTGGTGATCTGACTCCCAGCAGCTCCTAAAACAATAGCCCATGATTTTGAAGTGTGTTTTGCTTTGCTAAGGTGAAAAGTGAACTTCCTGAGCACATGAACTTACCTGTTAAAATGCCTACAGCTTCTGGGTTAAGATGATTGTATAGAAGTGATACTGAAATTTAGTTGTAACTTGTACTTCTATCCTGAGACTGATGCTTCTGGTATTGGATAAAGTCACTTAAGTAGCCAACCAAAAAATACCATTACCCGTATCTCTGCCAGATCCCTTCTAGGGGTGCATGATGCTGTCAGCATTGTCATATGTATGTGGGAAAGGCCAAATTCCCCAAATCCCAGCACTGGTGACAGTCACTTCAGCCCCAGCAGTGGTTTGCAAAGACCCTGCTCAGGCCATCCTGTCAAATACTTTTCCTTTCCTAATATGTTCTCCAGGCAGCAGTAGCAAGGCTGAGAATGCTGAGAGTTACTAAGATGATGATGATTTTTTTAGGGCACTTGCATGTGATATTAAAGCATGCGCTCTGCTCAGTTGTTAGTTTAGATCCGTTGTACCTCTGTGTTTCACAGTAGCAAGAGGAGTTATGTGTGGCTGAGATAACAGCAAAGCTCTCCTTGTTTGCCTCTGGGATCTTGTTTTTGCCCTAGATGAAGAAATACATGCAGGTGGGGACTGAGGTACCTAATCTGAAGTTAACTCCAAGTTAAAGTTACTTTCCCTCACTCCAGCAGTGGCTGGTCTATGTCAGGAAGGGAATTGCAGTAGTTTGATCAGTCACACGCTCTACTGTGCAAGCAAGAGAGAAACCTAGGCAATTCTCTTGCCATTTTAGATGGTGATGGAAATGGGTGGTATATAGCTAGAATATCTATATGTATATAGTTAGAATGTATGTAACTAGAATATGGTACACAGATATGCTTGTTATGACAGTGTGAACTATATTGTTAAACTATTTTTCTATTACAGTTCATGATCTACAGAGCTTTGGACTTGATAATGTAAGTGTTCCCAAGGTAGTGTTCTAGTTCTCTTAGTGTGTTTTCCTGTCGAATTCCCTGCCACTGCCACATTGACATCCTGGTGTGCTGATCATGGCAGATTTGGCTTTATGCATGTGAGTAGAACCTGGGACCTGGTTTCACAGAGGGCTCTGAAATGTGTTCTGGGACAGCTACGAGCTGTTTGACAAGCCTGTTCCCCTCTTCCTGAGCCTGCCTTGCTCCTGAATCTATGCTTCCCAGTTTTCTAAGGCTGACATTTTGCAACTGCTTCTGAATATGTTGGAGTTTACCTTGTGCTGTGAGGAAAGCAGATTATGCTCATACCTCTGCCACCGAGGCAGCTGACAGGATGGTGCTTCTGTGGCAGGGAGAGGAGTGCGTGGGAGAGCCTGCTGTGTAGATGGGAGGGAAGGGCACCAGGATCTGGGGATTTTCAGCAGGGTAAGGAGAAGTTCCAGGTCTTGAAATCTCCTATGGATCAAAGAGAAGAGCAACTGTTTTATGTGCAGAGGAGCCAATGCTCAGAAAAATGTGCAAATAATGAACTATGGAGCCCTTATATTGCCCCTCTTGTGCTGTGCAGTTTTTGAGTTATTAGCATTTCTGTTTCAGATCAATATGACGCACTATATCAAACATCTCTCCTTTGGAAGGGATTATCCTGGCATTGTGAACCCTCTGGATGGGACGGCCGTCACTGCACAGCAAGGTAAAAGCCAGCTGAGAGAGATCTCTTTGTCTGTGTCAATAAGTGTTAGAAGAGAATAGGAGACTCCACCTTGTGCTCTTTCTGAAGCAGCTGTCCCCAGTCATGTGGAACAAATATGCCAAGATGTTCTGTTTCTGTGACCTTTGTGAAAGATCTCTCTGTTCAGTGTTCATGGACGCACAATAGCAGGTACAGCACATCATTATTAAAAGCTTACCTTGGGTGTAGGTCAAGGAGAGCCCTGTCTGACTCCTACATATGGTAGGAGAGAACAAGAAGATTCAGAGCAGAGAAAAAACTAATCAGTAATTGCTGGAGAGCTATGGTATCTGCCTGACCATGACATACCCAACAGTAAGAGCTTGAAGAGCTGCAGTGAAGTTGAAATATTGCTGATCTTTTCTAGATACCTCCAGATTTGCTGGCTTGACAGTGAAAAGCAATTCTCTCCTCATGCTGCTGCTGTACATGAGTTTAATTCCACAAGCTTTCTTATGTGCATTTTCTATGAAAGATCTTCATGTCACTTTAATGCCACTGCAATTACATTTTTTAGATCCACTGAAGTCTGAAAAGTTTGTTTTTGCAGGTACTTGGTGCCACATGCAATAAATCTTGGAGAAAAAAGTCATTTGCTTTGAAGTGGTGGTAGGATTGTTAGTCCTACCTGAATCCTTTAAATTCTTCCTTTAATTCTTTTGATCTTTCTACTGTGGATTTTTATTCTTGTACCCAAATCAGAGCATGGTGTTAAAAAAAATAGTACAGAAAAACTAAGAGATGAGGACTAATCATAATGCTCCATACAATTATGGTGCTGTAGTTAGTCTGTGGAGTACCAAGTTCCCTGAGAGGGGGCCTGTAGCTGGCTGGTAAAATCTCTGTAAACCAGGAAATCAGTTGGCAAGTCCTTAAAGAATGAGGACTGAAGACATGCTCTAGTAAAGAAATGGGAGAAGTAGATTACAGGTCAACTTTATTGCAGCTAAAGATATTATGTGTGAGAATTATTTCTGCTATGAAGAAATGGATGAATAATCTTCTCCTTTAGGGAATTTCATAGAAAATAGGTTTTCAAAGCAACTCCTGGATTCCATTAACCCTAAGAGAACTAATGGTCTGAGGAAACAGAAGGGGTTCTCTTACTTTTTTCTTCACTGATCCAGATTTTCATTTTCATCCCCTGATACAATAAATCCCATGTTTCTACAGGAATAAACTGCAATATTAATTTGAAATTGATATGAGATACTCATTTAGAGCTGAGTATGTTTCCTTAGGGCTCTGCTGTTAAAAATAAGAATTTTCATGGACTAAAATAAGGATTTTCAAGAAGTTTTACTGGTATAACTGTAGCAAGGTAATTGGTTTATAGAAGGTTTTCCATTTAGTCAAAGCCAGAATGATGCTAGGAAAGATACTCTTTGTTGAAAGGAAAACTCATGCTAGACAGTTCTGTCCTTGAAATTCTCCAGCAGCTGTTGTGCAGAAAGACATTCCCTGACAAGTTGAACAAAACCAGTTTGTGTCTCTGTGACCTGTCAATGAAGCTTTCCAGCTCACTGTGGTATTAACTATGTCTCTCTGTGTCTTTGCTTGTAGGTTCCATGATGTTTCAATATTTTGTCAAAGTGGTCCCCACTGTGTATAGGAAAGTAGATGGTGAAGTAAGTACCTTTTTTCCCTGTCACTTTGGCAAGCGAAAGCCTTCAGTTTCTCCTCCTATTCTTAATGCTGACTGTAGCTGTGATTCCAGGCATGTTGCCAGATGTATACCAGGGCCTTTGTTGTACATTCAGTACTTAGGGCCTGTCCTTTTTCGACCCTAGGGGGTGTAAC
>VYZS01019919.1:37759-60918 GCA_013400695.1 Neodrepanis coruscans | reverse complement strand
TAAGCAGAGTGTTCAAAATTCAGTTACCTTTTCTGGAAACTCGGTACCCTCTGCCACATTTTTTGTGCACTCTACACATTCTGCAGGACTCATCTATTTTGGAAATGCAGTACTTGTGGGGTGGGCAGATACAGATTCTGTCCTGGGACTTAGTGCATGTTTGATTCTCCACAAACCCTGTTTTTAAATCAAGAATAAAGCAAGGTGTCATTAGCAACATTTAAAATCACAGCCTGCAATGTTTTGAGTGAATATGAGGTGGTGTACACATACCACAAGCTGAAGACAATTTTGCAGCTTTGGGCTAGTTTAGCATGATAAAACAAACATGTTATAGACCTCAATGTTTGCATTTTCAGAGGAGTTCCCTATCTTTCTCTCAGAAAGGAGAAATTTGCATCTGTAGAATGCACACTGAAAACTCTGTACCTGTGGCTGTGTTATATTTTATCATAATCCCAAACACACACATTGGTGTTCCTCATGTTCAGCACTGCACTACCTGGGGCCACACTGGGATTTACATCATGCAACTGTATTTAAAGTGTTTGAAGACTTTACTACAGGCATTTTCATACTGTAATTTACCAGCTTTATCAGATAATCTTTTATCTGATTAGATAAGACTAAAGGTCCTTGGAACAACTTAGATTGTATCCTCAAAATTTACTTGTTAGTGAGTCAAGTAGATAATTTTCTACACCAATTTCCATTAGAAATGATGGAGAACAGCATGACTCAGTCTGTTAATGCAGGGGATATACAAGTCCAATGTACAGGTGTTGGTACAATGTACTGTCTTATCTAAGCTGCTTCAATGGACAGAACCAGAAATATAAATAACACAGGAATATCACAGATGGTGTTTGCTGTTGTCACCTCAGCAGACAGACTGAGAAAAGACTGGATGATGGAAATGTGATTATCCATTGGGTTACACCAAGCCTNTCTTGCAGTTGGATTATTCAGGGCACTACTGCTGGACCCAGAAGTTTCCAAGAGATGCTGCTCCTCCTGTTCAGAACTGCTGGAGTCCTGCAATCCTGTAGTTCTCACTTTTTTGTCACACTGTTTTTCTGGGTGGGAAAAAGGCTGGAACAATTGCAGAGAAATGCAAAAAATGAATCTTTTACTAATACACTAACAGAGAAGTGATCATTACTTAGGCACTGATGATTGGAACTGGATGAATTTGAAGTCCCTTGCAGCCCAAGCCATTCTATGATTATTTCCACTTGCATCATGATGACTGCAAGTAAAATTCCTACCAGCTCATTAGGGGTTCAACAAAATGAACCTGCTTTCTTGAAGGCACCCACAGCACTACACTGATTCTCTAAGGAACAAAGGCTCTAAAATCTGGTTTTCTGAACCCCACCTGTGTTTTACTGCTAATAAAGCTTCACACAAAGTGAGGATGGCACATTATGTATAAAGTACATTTTACATCCAGGTTTGGGACCAAACCACCCTGTTCTCACTCCAGTTGTCTTTCTGCTGTGCAGGTTTTCTACTTGTAATTAATTAAGACTGTATGATTTCTGTACTTCTAAAGAAATGGAAGAGATGGGAAGGGATGGTGCCACTCACCAAATCTGCCTCTGTAGCTGGTGCAGAGAACACAGGGGCTGCAAGTGAGCAAAGACAGTTCATTAGCACCCAAACCTGTGCCCATTGCAAAAGCTGCACTCTGAACTAGTTTGAGTGATGTACATTTATTACACAGTTTGTAATAAAGCTGTTGAAAACCGTATTGTATTGTTTTTCTAAAGGTGTCATTTAGAACTCCACAGGGATGTTGTGTCTTTAGAAAATTGCTTAAAATCTGGGGAACAAGACAGGTTTGAAGAGAGATGGCATTTTCTAAGACACTAACTTCAGCCACACACCAGGTTCAGATCAGTGGGAAATAAGGTGACACTTTTTCCAGTATTGACAGATTTGCTTGTTTTCACTCACCTTTTTTTTTAGAGACTAAGCAAAACCCCAAAATACCAATTATCAGGACCAGTAACAATGGTCCTGCTACTGCTCCTGGAAACAAACAAAAAAAGAGGAATTATTTAGCAGGTTGATGGGCTGGGAACAGGAGAGAACACACCCACATTTGGGAATGCTGTAGGGATCTCCTGCCAGAAAGCTCCAAATATAAACTTGGATCCTGAGCAGAAAAAGTGATTTTAAATGATTTAAAGCTCACCAGTGATGTAAGTCAGGTCAGGTACAGAGTTTAACATGACAGACTGAGTTATTATTTCAGGTCTGTGGGAGGCTGAGCTTTGGGTCAGGAGCAGGTTCAGAATGGTGTGAGGTAGAACTGTGGCTGTGCCCAAGTCACTGCAAACAGTGTCATTCCTCCTGTTCCCAGGAACAGCCACTGATTTACAACTGCAAGAAACAGGAAGAGAAGTTAGGAAAGACAGCAAGCCTGTGCACAGTCAGACACTTAGACACAAACACTGGCTTACACTGTATGGGGTATACAGCTGGTGTTGTAGGATTCCTCAGGGGAAAAAGTGCCAGGAGGACAAGGTTTACATTCTGTGTCTGTGCTGTCTGTCCCTGCAGACAAAGAGGAAAACTCCAGTTAGTGAGAAACCAGAATAAATAACCAAGGCCTGTGTAGACCCTGCCAGTGATATAGAGGGAGTGCACAAAATACAGCCTTTAACTGTCCCAGAAGAGGTTCTCTTGAAGCACCCAAACCAAACACAATTCAGAAGATTAACCAGCTGTTAGCTTGGTGCCCCTGCAGTCAATCTTTCTCAAAGACTAAAGACCCACCAAAAGTTCAAATGTGGTGCTGCAGACAAAGCTGGGCTTTTCCACTAGTCCCTGACAAACTGATCACCTGCTCTTGGGAGTTCTGCACCTTCTCAAATGATCCTTAATGCCTTAAAACCCTTCTGGAGAACACTGACACTCTGGTTACTGCCTACTTGCTGGGTGTACAAAAAGCTAAAAGGAGTGTCTAACTGTAGGGAACTAGGGTAGAGTAAGTGTTCAGTAAGCAGAGTGTTCAAAATTCAGTTACCTTTTCTGGAAACTCGGTACCCTCTGCCACATTTTTTGTGCACTCTACACATTCTGCAGGACTCATCTATTTTGGAAATGCAGTACTTGTGGGGTGGGCAGATACAGATTCTGTCCTGGGACTTAGTGCATGTNCAGGGGATATACAAGTCCAATGTACAGGTGTTGGTACAATGTACTGTCTTATCTAAGCTGCTTCAATGGACAGAACCAGAAATATAAATAACACAGGAATATCACAGATGGTGTTTGCTGTTGTCACCTCAGCAGACAGACTGAGAAAAGACTGGATGATGGAAATGTGATTATCCATTGGGTTACACCAAGCCTAGTCTTTGAGGAGGCTGTTAAAGTCACAAATGCCTCTTTACTAATCCAGACCTACCTTTCCTGCAGGGTGGTGAGCAGGCAAAGCACTGTGGAGATGAATTCCAGATGGCAGTGTATGTGTTGGGTCTGCAGGGACTGCACTTTGTGTCCCTGGTGTGACTGCAGCTCTCTGTCTTATATTGACCTATTTGAAAAAACAAACCAAATCAGAGCAAGTGTCTCACTGGAAAAGATCATTAGGAATTAATTTTCATTCACAGCTGTAGAACCCCTTCCCTTCACTGCCACTATCAGATTGGTATCATATGCCAAACAAGTATTGATGGAAAGGAGGACTGTGTGTCTGTACAGGGAAATCGTGTTTTGTTTATTCATATTTGACTCTTTTTCCTTGTCCAGTTCAATGAATTCCAGCCACATTCAAAACAAGGCAGGCCCAATCCTGAAAAAAACCCTCAGTACATCCTTAGGTGCAGCTACCACAGTATAAAGGAAAACACCTCAGTTGCCATTTCCCTTTCCTGTGAAAAGAAAAAGAAGATAAACGCCAATGTCTCGCATCCTGTACAGAAATATCCTGGAAAACCTACTCAGAGAGCAGGAGTAACATTGAAAAAATGTTTGGAGCTGCCTGGAGAATCTGTTTTCCAAAAGAAGAGGCCCTGGAGATGAGCCATATGAATTATTTCCAAAGACTCTGTTTTCCCATGTACTTACTCAAAGCTTAAAATACAGCATCCCACACCCTGCTAATGATTTAGGCTGATTTAGTGCTGAGCAGGACATACAACAGAAGAAGGTTTTACCTATGAATTCTCATCTTTTATCCACTGTGTTTTTAACAAAGGAAGCTTGACAGATCTATTTAGATAATTTCAGTTAATGCAAGCAATTGTAGCTGCTTCAGCAAATACTCATTTCCTGTTTAAACTTCCTGATCTGGCAGATACACAGAATTTATGGAGACAAATTCTCTTTGCTCAGAATATATTGAGGAAAGAAAGGCAATAACTTAGTTACAACTTGTTGCAAGAACTCCATTATTAAGTTCAAACAGCATTTCTACACCCCAAAAAAGCCCACAAACCCCTCTTTCTGCAGACAAAGACTTTTGCTAACTACAGATTACTAATAATTATCCCTGGATTGCAGGACATGACAGCTCAGAGCAGGCAGCCAGAGTGCATCACAACAGAAAAACATCAAAGTGCCCTCTGCTCACCTGAAAACTGACTGAATCTGGCTGTGTAAATTAAATTTGAATTAGAACCCACCTGGAGGGCACTGGCTGCAGCACTTACTAAGTTCTTCATCATAGAATTCAGTGCTGGGATCTTTGCATTGTGCAGACTGTGGTGTATAAGGCAATGAATATTCCTAGGAGAAAATAATGGGAAATCATGACTCAAAAGTCCATCCTGAACCTGAATCAGAGATCCAAAAGACATAAATACTTAAAGACCAAGTGCAATTACAAGCACATTCCTTTCCAAGGAACCAGTGCAGCCCTGATGGAACAGAACACAGCAGATACAGGAGAACACACAGCTTGTGAGCCACTTGAGACCATCTTGAGGTTCCTCTGTTTTACAAAGATTTGCCACAATGAACTAAGTGATTTCTCCAGGTTTTATGTTCAAAAGAATGCAGTGAAACTGTTGGATTAGCATCACACCTAGTCACCCCTGCAACCCCCACACCAAAGGGCTGAGAGCCTTATCCTCAGCTGCCATCCCTGAAACAACCCCTGACAAAACATCAGTGAAACCTAAATTCTTACCTGTGGGTTTGTGGGAGAAGCATTTTCTGCAAAGTGATTACATTAAAAATTACCTGTTTCACCAAAGGAAAGGGAAAAAGGATTTTATTTTCACAGATATTTTGTGATTCCTTCCTGAATGAGAAAGGCCTGGATGTTTTGAAAATGGTGTCTCCAAAAATTGCACTGCTGCTTCTGAAAAGCAGCACCTGGCAAATATGCAGGTCAAATGCAGAAGGAACAGTCATGAAATACAGGGTGCCCAATTTCAGCTCACACTGATAAGCAGCTCAATGACTTCAGTGAACAAGTGTCAAAATATTTGACTACTCTTTTCAAAGGGAAGAATACACCGACTGAAAAGAAAAAGGCTCCTGTAAGTTGTGCAAGCGTAGGAGTTTCCTGCTAGATCAGAAAGGTGCTGTTCAAAAAGGATGTGACACTGCTCAGCTTTCTGCAGTCTGAAGAGATTGCCCCATTATAATCTGCACACATTTAGAGAAATCATTACTAAAAAGAGAAATCAAAACAGGAAGAAGGTCTTGGGAGGCTGGTAATGAAAATATCCTTCCTCCTTACTGGAACACATGTTGATTGTTGTGTTTTCATATTACTGACAAAGGAGATTAACATTTCCTACTCCCAACAATCACATAAAGGGAATCCAACGTTTTCTTATTCAGCTTGTGAAATGTTTCCCTTTATCTAGCTGTGATCAGGAACAGGATTTTGCCAATCCACTCGGTGGCCAGTGTCCAAAATAACCTTTCCTGAGAATATGAAGGCAAAGAAAGGTTATCATTGGATGGGCAAAGATAAATCATCCTGCTGGCAAATATGAGGTGACCCAAAAATCTGATGAAAGAGAAAAGGGCTCTGTTCTCATCAAAACTATTTTTTATTTAGGTTACTTGTTTATTAAAAGAAGTAAGATTCATTTTTGTAGTCACTATGATCAGCTTCATTAAAAGAAGCACCTGAGAGCCTTTTTAAAATATAAAACTTCACTGCAAGAGCAGACACAGGAAAAAAAAAAAAGAGAAATACAACAAACCACATGAAAAATTATCCTGCTGGTGAAGCTTCCTGGCAAAAAAAAACCCTCTTCTGTATCTGATGCTCTAAAGTGTCTGTTGGAAATCCTGCCCTGTGAGCTACAGACACAGGAAAACCTGTCAGTTGCTGGTTCACATCTGTCTCTCTGAAGTTGTGCATGAAAGGATCTCTCTGCTGTCTGATACCATCTCCACGAAATGTTATCTGATGAGATGTGGCTCTCACTGACTCACAATTGACAACTTCTGCCCAACTGTCCTCAAAGAACACTATAGCAAACTAAAAAGGGTTGGTGACTGGCTTAGATACTCATTTCATTTGTGGAGATCCATTGGCCACTTTGGGCTGAAAGACTGATGCCTAGAGAGCAGATTGTATTCCACAAACTTTGCATTTTATTATTGTTTGTATCTTTCACAAACTCTTTTTTTACCTTCTGTTTTTAGTGTGATTCAAGCAGACTGTGAGAAGGAAAACTAACCTGATACTGCACCTTTTGCATGACAGCCTTGGAACTTCTCAGATTGGGTGGTTGTGTCTAAAGGCAGCTGATCTTTCAGATATTTATACAGACAAAATGAAGAACTTAAAAGACTTAATTTAGTTTTGCAGGTACAAGTAGAAGTAAAATGCCTCACCCATCTGGCAGCAGAGGCATAAACATTTTTAAACATGAAATTTAGTCTCACTTTATGCACATCAAATTAAACAATGCATTTTGGCATAGAAATGGGCAAACTATGCTTGCTTTTGACTACACAACTCAGTGTTAGCAGTGGGCTAACAGTCTCCACACACACTGAGACTTTATCTGTAATTAAATTTAAGTAACTTACATAATAAAAATAAAACATGTTAATATAATGGATTAATAAGTCTAAATCCATTCACATAACATGTTTCCACTCAAGAAGGCCATTTAAACAAAGATCTTGAAGCACATATTTTAATCCTGACATGCCTACATTTCTATTGGTCTCCTTTTCACACATTTGCCTTTTTCAAACTTAAGCTGCCAATCAAAGGAGTCTGAAGAGAAACTCCATCTGTGTTCAAGGTTCTTTACGCAAGAGAAACCACAATGAGGTCACTGAGGCCTCTGTCGTAAAAATCTGTTTCCATGGAAAGGACCTGAGGTACAGAGACTCTGCTGAGCTGCCAGACCTGCTGAAGACAGGAAAAAACAGAATTCTGTCTAAAATAGTTAAACTGGTCATTTACAAAAATAATTCTATTGAAGATTAGTTATCAGGTAACAGCATCTCACCAGAATCAGCTGCAGTTGTGCCAACTACACTCCAATCACCAACTTTCTTTTAAAGCTGCACATATCTCTAAGATATGGGTCCATTATTATGGGTGAATTATTCTCCCATCCTATAGAGCATTTTACTTTTATAAAGGAGTCTCTTCTGTTTCTAAACTTCAGCTATTTCTGAATAACTCTGGTGAGTTGTTCAAAATGGCAAAAATGATACTCATTTCCTGTGAGTAACACAGGGACTGAGGCCAAGAGTGTTCAGAGAATTTCAGCTGACTGATAAAAAACCAAGAAATAGTGTCACTCAAGAACTATTGTTTTGCCAGTTTATCTCTCTTAAGAATAAAATAAGTTTCCTTTAACAAATCACTTTTTAAAATTAGTCTAAGACAGGTTTTTTTTTAGCTCTGTGGCAATCGTTGTATTTCTGAAACTACTGTGTTTGTTTCTCTAATTTTTTTATATATAGACTCTTCCTTGGTTTGTCACAATGCAAAAAGTGGTGCTGAAAGTTTCCTTCATTATTTTCATCATTATGTTTTGTCATGTTTAGGGTTAGAGGAGAGATATGAAATAGGACAGTCACAGCTGCAGCACATCAGGTCTGCACTGTAAATTAAAAGGCTTTTCTGTGTGAATAGGGAAGAGTTCTAGGGAACCATCAAAGCGTAACAAGCGCTTCCTGCCGAAAACAACAGTGTCAAATGCACACGGATTTACACTCTGCGCCTACCGGGACACTCACAATTCTTATCAATATTCAAACAAGCCTGAAAAAAAAAAATCAACTCATTTCCGATGAAAAGTCCAGGAAAACCCGATCAGTCGTTGTCCTTGGGAAGCCAAGAAAGACAACGGCACAGCCAAGGGGAGCAGGGGGAGCTTTAAAGAAGTCTGAGAGCGGGACCTGTGGGTGCTGCGGAGATCACACCGAGTTCTGGGCAAGCGGGGGCAGAGAGGTGACAAGGGGAGGAGAGAGACAAGGGGCAGAGAGGAGACAAGGGGTCACCTCTGCCGAGAGGTGACAAGGAGCAGAGGTGACTCACCCCCCGCGGTGACACGGTGCCCTCCCCGCAGCGCACCTCCGACAGAGCGGCCAAGGCGCTGCCCGCTCCCGTTACCGCCCTGCAGCGCTCCCCGGGCCCGGGCAGCCCCTGCACAGCCCCTGCACAGCCCCGCACACCCCCGGCCCCGCACTCACCCGCCCTCCCGCCGTCCGGAGAAGGGCCACGAGCAGCGCCCAGCGCGGCCCCATCGCCCGCCAGTGCCCGGGGCGGGGAAGGGGCGGCCCCGGGAGGCTCCGGGACGGCAACGGCACCGCCCCGGGGCTGCTGCGGGAGGGTCCTGCTGTGTGCACAGCTGGAAGGGACCCGCAAGGATCATCAGTCCAACTCCTGCACAAGCCCATCCCCGAGAGTCCCGCCCTGTGCCCCAGAGCATCATCCAAAAGCTCCTGGAGCTCCGGCAGCCTTGGTCCTAATGCGGTGGCCACTTCTCTTCAGTCCTATTTATGCTCCACTTGCAGAATCATGAAATATCCTGAGTTGTATCATCTCCTGGACTTCAGCCCAAATTATGAACTTACCTTTTGCAGCATCCCAGCATTTATTAGTATCCACCACCCATCACACACTGCTGGGATGGTACAGCCAGACTTTAATATGAATTCAGCCCTGCTTTTAAGAAAGACTCCACTAAGAGTGGAGCTTCAAGTGGCTTTCTTGCAAAAATATTTCATCTGCAACTCATATAGATACTGAAATTATCAACAATGAAATATTCACATATCAAATGAAAAGAGTGGCCACGGCTTAAAATCCATGTAACTTTTAATTCTGAGACTTTCAGCATTATTAAACCAATCAACCAACTATAACACATTCAGCAGTTTGCAGTGTATATGGTTCATCTAGAAAGCTGCTCCAGTAAAAAAGATTAATTTATATACAGAGCTGAGATAAACAATTAGCTGTTACTGCAGAACAGCCCTGGACAATCACAGCCAGGTTAAGGTGGTTACTCAGATTTAGGATTCACAACTGGGATTTACAAACTGGTGTTTTCTGAAATGAAGTATGTAGTGAAGTTAAAGTAGGTGTGGAATAGATCAACTAAAGTGGCCAAAGCAGTGGAGCATCTAAGTTACATGAGAAATATGAAAAGATGGGAACTCAGCTTGGAGGTTGAGGAGGATACAATGAAGAATCACAACAGAAAAAAAATCAACTCACTGATTTCTGTAAGACAAGAAGTAGTGGCACTCACTGAAATAAAGAGACCAAGCTAAAAGTGTTAAAAGTCCTTTACACAGTGCATGGTACCTGTAACCTGTTGCCATTAGGTGCTTATGGAGGCAGGTTGTGTCAGGAAATTCCAGAGAGAAGAAAAACTAATGGCAATATGAATGAATAGCAAAGGATGAGACAAACTCTTAATCCAAGTGCAGCTGCCTCTGCAGAACTATGAGGAATGCAAGCAGCAGATATAACCAGGTTCATGTGCTCTCCCTAACTAACATCTCTGATTGTCACTGCCAGAGATGAAGTCTGGCCTAAGAAGGTGTTTTTATGCCCTTTTGTTCCTCTTGTATTTTAAGAGAAAAGTCACTGCAGCTGCACAGCTGTTATTACAGTTCTTCATCCAGGGCAAAACTACAAAGCAAGTAATGGTTTTTGTGGTTCCTTTTTTTGACTATTAAGACACACTTTGTCATCTTGCTCATTTTCCATTGTCCTGTGCAAAAATAGAGTCAGCATTATTACATTTACAGAACAAGCTGCATGAAAGATTGAAAAATAGCATAACACAGGCCAGTCAACCACAAACCAGATTTGTTTTTGAAGGATATGCAAATCAGTGCCACCCTGATGATGATGAACAATTCTAAAGCAAGTAGATATTAACCATGTTATAAGAAATAACGGCTGTGCCTCTTTTTCAGTCTTTTCTTTCTGTAGAAAAATAGTTTCCTTTCTTCATTTCCCTTTTTACAGGCTTCACACTGGGCTAAACCCACAGTTCATCCAACAGCCAAATGTTCAGCCAGTTTCCATCAGAAGAGACCGTTTTGTACAGTTATTGGTGATTTGAAATAGTTAAAAAACATGAATCAGACTTTAAAACCTTGAAAGAATCCTAAAGTGGCCTTCAATTAGCTTTCTTTGCCTTCTGTTTTCTGAGCCTGTGTGTCACCTTTTGATCCTATTTCCTCAAGAAACACGAAGTCCACAATCCTGAGAGTTCTTCTTGTGCTAGGGAAAACTGAAGTTGTCATCACTTTCAGTCAAGAGCCGAGGCCTTAAGAAAATGCCAGATGTTGCAAAATACATCTCAAAATTGAAAGTACTGAAATAAAACTGACATATTCAACAACACTCATGGCTGAGTCTCAAGCTGGAGTCAGAATCCTGGCCAGAAGTAATCAGACATGCATTTCAATCCACCCCTCCATGCAGACAGAGCAAACTGTGAAACTTCAGCTGACATCCACATGTCCTGCAAATTATGCAGCTTTGATTCAAATTTGATTCCAGCATAATACTGGGAGAGAGAAATCCCTCACATCAGCTATGAAGGCAAATGGCTTTGATGACCCTGTCATTTGTGAGGTGAAATAGGTTCTAGGTCTCCTCATTTGAATGTGTTTCAGTGTTTTCCATAAGTTTCCCAATAACCCAAGGCACTGTGTGTTCACCTCCCTTGTCACTGACCCAGGTTTAGTGTCACACCACACCTTTCTGTAGCTTCACTCATCATCTCCGTGGGTTGTCACTTTTCAGTGGCAGTGGTGGGGTGGTGAAATTCCTTTCCCTCTTCTTCCACAGGAACCATTACATCATTCCCTGGAAAGGACTCTGTTTCCTGCTCTGGGTAGTGCATTCCCAGTTCCTCTTCCATGATTTCCTGGGCATCAACATTACTTTCACATCCTCTGGCAGTGCAGTTCTTGCCACCAGGCACTTCTGAAACGGATCCCACAATAACAGTGTCGGCCTTCATGATGTAGAGTTTTTCTGAGGAAGGAAAAAAGTAGTGCTGAGGGTGGTGAACAATCACTGCTGGCCCAGAGAAGGTTCCTTTTCATGCAACACTTTTATTAGGACTCTGGGCATTTCAGAACAAAGAGGTGGAGCCTCTGTGGGATGAAGCCACTGAGCTACAGCCAGGACTACAGGAGAAGGACAAAGCAGAAAAGGCTGAAGATATTTACAGGAGTCTGCTAAAAGAAGCAATTAATTGGGTTCTAGATATGAAGAATCCAAGGTTTGTGCTCCTGCTGCTTCAAGAAACACCACCTGCATTAAAAACAGCCTTTGGACAAAGATCAGCACTGTATAGAAATTCTGGGTTCTTATGAGCAGTAAAGAAATTAGTTTTTTTCCAGCTGAGAATCAACTACAAAATTTTCTAGGATAGACTTGTGTCCAATTTTTTGCCCCTAATCCTCCACAAAAAAAGGTAAATAAGGCCTTTTCAGTGGCTTGGACCACTACACTTAATTCAGAGGGATGCTGCAGATCAGACATTATAGGTTAAATAAACTGAAAATTGGGTTTGAAAACAGTGCTTGAAGATCCCTTGTAGTTGGTGTCTCAGGTAACAATTCTCCCCCTGTGAGTGATCTTCCTTGCCTGACTTTATCTCTCACCCTGTGCTGTGTTCAAAGACTTTCTGGGAACACATCTCAAGCTATTTCTGTGAAACCAAGAGAAGAAAATGGTAGCTTAGTTGTGTGAACTACAATTCCCACTCAGTACCACAGCATCATTCTTGAGCTGATTTATTTTTTGATTTCTCTTCTGGAAGTAAAAGGAGGAAGAAGGGAATTTTCTGTCAGCTTCAAAAGTGACTAAGGAAAACATGAAAATAAGAAAGTGTTACATTCTGATGAACAAGCATTTGTGTGCCAAATATCCTGGAGATTCAGCCTCAATCTTTGTTAGGAGATTTGGACACTTATTAGCAATCTTGGAATGACATTATGTGCCATAGTTGAAAAAACTGGAAAAACAAGAGAAAAGGACAAAAAAAGCAAAGCAGGATTTACCAATTCTGTTATTGGTGTGGTCTCTGACTCGAGAATCCACAGGGCAGTCTGGGCCAGTCCCACTGCTTGGTGTCACCTCAGTCACACCCCGGTGAGGACTCTGTGCTTTTTCTGTGCTGGAGACCAGGTTATTGTTGGTTTCCAAAGGGAGGGGTCTGTCAATTAACTCCTTCTCTTCGGGCCCACTCTCAGTGGTCAGGATGTTCTTCTGCCAATACAAACAGAGAGCAGAAGGGGGGTGAATGTAAAAACACTGTGAAGATTGCAGGGATTCTACAGAACCCTTCTGTGGCAGTCAGGGTAACAGGAGGTATTTCAAAGAACCCCTATCACAGGCAGTGAAAAGTTCCCAGTGCCTGACAGGTGTAGGAACTTGAGTTTCTTTGAATTAGATTCCTGCATTACTTAAGGCCATTATTAAAAACAGAATTTCTAAGATTTTTGAAGACATTTGCAAGAATGTCCCTCATTTCCACTGAATAAAATACATGGTTTAGCTACCTCTTAGATTTTGCAGAGACCTACCACACTCCTTATGGAAGAACAGAACAAGCCAGAGGTTGAGCTGGTTTAATTTCAAAATGGAATTGCCTCAGCAGAGCCTCAGGTAGAGCAAAGAAACTCAGACTACTTATTAGGTGAAGAATTAATTACAAGGGGGACCAGAGTCAGAGAGAGGCAAAAGGCACAATTTCCTGATGGTTCCTAGTTCTGCTTCTGTTTCCACAACATTGGGAAAGGAAAAAAAAAGCCACAAAAAAAGTAGTAAGATGTTGAAATGTGCAGTTTAAAACTCTTGTTCAAGTCTGACTGAGGAAACAAGAGTGGAAGCTGCTCTCAATTCAGGAATTAGCAATGACACACTGAAATTTTCACAGCTAATTGCAACCAGAATGATTGGAAAAAGTACTATCTCACAGATAAAGTAGGGCCTGACAGACAAAGTTCTCCCAGAAGGAAGAAAAGGCATGTTCATCCTGTGATTCTGGATCATCATGAATGGCATAAGACCAAACCAAACCCTCCCCTCACAAGCCAGACCAGCAGCATCACCTTATTTAACAGCACATTAAACCCAGCCCAAGACATGAAAGTAGCAAGTCCTAGAACAGCTCATTGCTGCACCCTGATGATCACACACTGGAGAGGAAAATCCAAGCAAGAAGGCTGGTGCTCTTTAACAGGACATTTAAAACTAAAAATAATTGCTTTGGCATGGAAAGTGATCTGGTTTGGAATATTGCTCACACTTACTGTATATCTGTTCATTAGATCAGAACCTGCAATGGAAAGAGGAAAAATTACCAAAAAATCCACACAATCATAAGAATGTTAATATTTTCTCTCAAAGATCACATAGTTCTGTCCCAAACCCCACTGCCCACCCCACCTGCACTGTGGTTCTCTTAACACTGAGGGCACACTGAAATGATGTGGCTGAAACATGTTTTTTTAAACATGTCTCCCATACTTGACTGTCCAGAAATGAGTTGGGTGTTTTCCTGCACTGACACATCACTTCATGTACTGTGAGTACAAAGTGCCATCTGGTGGCACCTGGTGGCATCCAGACAGCACTGGCCTTTTGCATGGCAGCAGAGGCAGAGGTTTGACACAAAAAACTTCACTTTTAAAATTAAAATTCTATAAAATGGAGTTCCATGTTAAAACTTTTCTTTAGACATTTGGATGACCCTGCTGATCCATCAGTCACTCCCCCTGAGGTCTGAGCACGTATTTGTGTGTGATGACTGAATGCAGATGTGATGACAAAATAAACCTTTCATTTACTCAAACTCACCATGGAGCCTGCAGGCTCTAACAGCTTTACCACACCCACAGGGCTACCACCACCCAATTCTGCTGTCTACAAAAGAGGGAATGTGGTTCCACAGGCACATCCCACAGGTAACTCTTGGCAAAGTTACAGGGAATCAATGTCAGTAAAAATCACTCTGCCTCTTATGCTCAAAGCCCAACTCTACTGCCAAAAACAACAAATACACAACACTTCAGGTGTCCTTTAATAATAGTGTCTGTGCTGAGAGAAGAAACAGCTGGTTACCCTTTCCCTGCCCTCCATAAATTTACAGCTGCTCCAATCTTTCATGTTCCTCTTGCCCAGAACCCTTATCTGGCCTGCCTTCACCATTCTGTATCAAACATCCTCCTCCCCAGCCATCTCCACGAAATGCTGGGATATTTGAGCTCCTGTTTGACACTGGGAGAACAAACAGCACCTCATGTATTTCAGCTTTAAAAACTCACGCTTTCCTTTGAGGACGAGGATCCGCTTCTTGCAAACCTTCCATTTCCAAAATAACAGCATGGCCCCAAGTACCAACATCACAGAGAGAACCACTGCCCAAAGAACTACACCTACAGCACAGAAAAGAAGCACAGGAAAGGCTAAGAAAAGGCAGAGTGGGAACTCTGAGTACGTCCATGTGTTTGGACACAGAGCCATGGACATCATTTCACAAGTTGTAGGGGATTTGCAGAAAGCTCCCACAAAAAAATGGTGTGTACCAAAGATATCTCCAAATAAAACATGCTAGACAGAGTAAAAGCTTTGTTACCTCCTGTTGTCATCTCCCCCTTGGCTGAGGTGGGAAAAGTGTGAGGCAGAGCTTTCTCCTCAGTTGAACTGGGGATTTCAGTTGCTGTGGCACTTAAAAGGCCATCACTAGACACAGTCACCAGGCTCCCCTCAAGCCTCCTTAGGTCAGAGTGATTTGTTTCTTTGCTGAATCTCATGGACAAAGTGCTTGGGGTGAGGTAGGTGGGCAATTGGTCCAGGCAGATCTGATCGTGTGTGGCATTTCCTTTGCTTAGTGCCACTTTGTGTAACTTGGCACAGCTGGAAATGAAAGAGAGCAGGTATCAGTGCTACAGAAACTGCCATGGTACAAGATACTGAGGATTTTCCATCTGACAAACATCCCTTTTGTCATTTTTGTACCTTCTGCAACTATTGCTTTCAGTGTAAAAGCCATTAACCACCTTCTCACCCCTGTGGCCTTAATTCTTTGAGCTGGATGCAAATCTGATGCTCACACAGGTGTGTAATTCCACTGTACTTAGTAAACTAAAAATGAGGCAGGAGAGACTCCTTCCTTCCCTCCTTCCTCCAATACAGAGCTATGCAAGAAATGCAAAGAGAGGCTTTCTAACCTCTGCACATGGGCCCAAAGCTGTCCCTTTGCCTCTCACATAAATTTGTATGCTTTGCACCAGAAGTGACACGTCTCATTTCGTCCTTTATTAATTTCAGTTAATTAGTCACATTAAAGAACCATGGACTTACTCTGTGTGGGGCCTGCAGATGTCAGTGCTGGAGTTCTGGTCAGAGAAGGTCCCAGGAGGGCACTTTTCACAAATGACATCATTTTCTGAGGTGCCTGAATAAAAATAATGGCTGAGGACCAACCAAAACACATCAGGGGCAGGCCTATGGCCAAGACCAGGAAAGGTAAACTGGACAGGTGGGAATTCTACCTCTGACTTTGACTCCAAAGCCAGGCTTGCAAGTGGTGTGGCGCTGGCACCTCATGCAGGTGTTGGTAACAGACAACTGGCAGAACAGGCCTGGCCTGCACTCACACACACTGCTGGAATTGAAGGAACAGGGCTGCTTCTCCACGAGGTTGGACTCTGTGGACAAGAAACAGATGCAGTAACAAAGGATCACCCTGCAAGGGAAATGCAAAGAGGGGGCCAAAGCTGAGCAATGTGAGCTCAAAAGCTCAGGAAGCAGAACAAGATGCTGGCACTCTTCATGATCACAGAATGCTTTGGGTTGAAGGGACCTTAAAGCCCATCCAGTCCCACCCCCTGCCATGGGCAGGGACACCTCCCACTGTCCCAGGTTGCTCCAACCTGGCCTTGAACACTTCCAGGGATGGGGCAGCCACAGCTTCTCTGGGCACCCTGTGCCAGGGTCTCACCACACCCACAGGAAAGAATTCCTTCCTAATATCTAATCTAAACCTGCCCTCTGGCAGCTCAAAGCCACACGATGGTAATTTAAGTCATGAATAATTAGAGAGGTCTGTAGACAATGGCTGGTAAAATAAGACAGAAAGCAGAAACCAGACTAGGGTAGCACTGGAGGAGAGAATGTTTAGGTAGTGCCAGGTCACACAGGCACTGACACTGATTTTGTGCAAGGTAACATTCTGCTCTCTAACTCAGTAAGTGAGCATGGATAATTCTGCTGCTGGAAATTCTAAATGAATAAAATAGGAATAAAGTGTAAACAAAATACATAGAGGGGAAAGCAAACCTTTTGTACATGACACACAGGCATCACATCGTGGCTTTGGGGATACTGTGTTCACATATTGCCCAGGCCCACACCTCATGCAGTCTTCAGCTGGGTTCTGAGGACATGCTTTCTTTTTAACATAGCCTGGAGGAAAAACCAAAATATGCAGGACACATATTCAGAATCATGGAAGAACAACATCCTGAAGTGTTCTTGTATGCTCCTTCACCTGTTAGACACACTACCAGTCTCCTCTCTGTCATTTGCTTTCTCTAGCACATTTTTGCCTTCCCCATTTGAGTGTGGAGGGCTCACAGCTCTCCTGGGACAGGACATTATCCCAACTGGAATGCACTGCTGTAGAATGGGCACATGGGAAGTCATTTGCTGGCAGAAAAGACCATGAAGTCTGCAGTGAAGGTGATATTGTCCTGCCACTTCTAAGTTCCAAGGCAATTAGTTCCCTCTTTCCTTCCTTTTATTAAAAGGACTTTTAGAAAAGCTGCTGTTTCTCCAGTGAGCAGCTGAGTTGGGAGCAGATATGAAGGAGGTTATTGCCTGAAGGAGTAGTGGAAGGTTAAAATGAAAAAGGATTCTTACAACTTTTATAAGGAAGCCCTGGGGGATGTGAAGAGATATCCAGGACTGACATGAGGTTGTAGCAAAGAAATGAGTGTCACGAATGAGCAGAGGTGAAATGATGGATACTGCTGGGTCACTGAGGTAAATCAGATCCCTGCTTCTCCCAAACCTCACTATGACATCTGTCATGATGGGACCATTGGCAAAGTATGGTTTTGAAGGAGAAAAGAGCTTTTCTTGGGACTATCTCAGAGTCATATTCCTTCCCTTTTTTTCTTTTATAGGACCATTTTCACCATCCCTTGCTCTTGTTTGCATATACAACTTCTGAAGGACTTTTGTGGAGTGGCAGCAGTGCAGGATGTCCCAGTGGGAATCCTGATGGAACTGCATAGAAATGCTGGCAATCAAACCCCTAAACCCCTCTGTACTGTCAGAGCACAAATAAATGGCAGAAATTTCCTTTAAGAAAAAACAGATTTCTGTGAGAAGATACTGATGGTGGTGAAGTACCACAAAATGTCCCACCCACTGGGGTTTTTTGGGCCAATAGGGGCAATTTCAGACATTTCCAGAGATGGTCTCACCAAGATGTTTCCTGCTGGTGATCTCATGTGCCTCTGAGTCACAACCAGCTTCTAGCAAAGCTCTCTGTGTCCCCTGACAAGGGCTATTCCCTTCCTCCCTCATGTGAGACACTTTCTAAACTATTGTGACTGCGAGAATGTCAGATTTTCCATACCTTCATTTTGTACTTTTTGTCTCTGAGCAGAAACTCATTTAGCCTGATTTCACTGTGCAGTTTCACACCTTGAGGCAAGTTGAAATTAATTTTTAGACCTGACTTCTTGTGGCTGCTTCAGTATCAAGGCAAGTGATAAAAAGCACATAAAAAAAATCTATGAAGTTGCCTAATTTGCAATTTACACAGTGTTTGCATGCAGGCTGTGGAGAGCAGACTCACATCCACATCCATGTTACACAGTGACTCGTGAAATTGCACTTTTCTTCAGGGACAAAATACAATCCTACAGACACAGAGTTCCTCCTGTCCCTACAAGAAAAGCTCCATGTAAATGTGACTAAATTATGGATACACTGACCTGAGGGACACTGGTAACAGCAGCTTTGTGAAGTTTCATCATAGAACCCATTCTCACGTGTACCACAGGAATGAGGGGGGGATAATGACATCTAGAAATTGAAACAGAAAAAAGACAATCAGGAAACAAAGCTACTTCTGTATTAGAGCAGATCCCAACATAATGGTAGTTGCAGGTGGGAGGGAAAAGCCCACAGCTTTCTGAAAATGCAAGTATCCCCAAGGTAACTAAATTATTGTTTGCATCTCCTTTAGAAATCTTGCAGCAGTTAGCAAATAAAAAGAATTTTAAAAAAGGATAGAAATCAGTGTCCTGGAATGGTCCCATGTTAATTTGAGATAAGTATTTTTTAGGGAAAAGAAAAAAATCCCTACCATCTGTGAGAGATTTCCAGCTCTGTGTGCACTGGAATATGCACCATATTCAGCATCATCTAAATCCAGACAGATTGGCTGTAATTCTTGTTTGCAGCTACAAGATTTTCTGTTATTCATGCAGTGATAATGCTTGAATTTAGCAACCTATATAACCAATTAACTTATCATTTAGGGGCAAATCCTACACTGAGAACAAGAGGGTTTTGCCTTGAAAAGAATGCTGCAGATATTCACACAATGAAGCCCTAATTCAAATAACTCATCCCACTTCTGTTGTGAGTGAAGGTTTTCAGAAATAACCTTTCATTACTACATAACTGATACTTGCTTAGTTAAAAAAATCCCCCACGATTAAATAGTTCTATTATTAGCTCAGAAAATGAGACTCAGCAAGAAATTGTAACAAGGAACATATAATAAGACTTTGTTTTTGTATGGCTGGGTCACTACATGCTCTGGGAAATTACAGTGCTATAACTGATCTGATGAGAAAATCTGATTTTTTAATTTGGTATCTCCCTTAATAATCCCCTAAAAGTGTTGTTATCTGAATTTCATTTTCACTATTTGCTAGAGGGTATAATCAGCAATTTTTCTTTTTTTGTAAAGAATCAATCAGCACATTCCCCAGAGATTTTCCCACACAATACTGGTAGAGCAGTTAAATATTTCAGAAACTCTACATCTCACTTTCTGCAGATGAATTTCCCACTGGGCTTTGAAATAATACCTGCTGCCTTTGTACACTGTGCAGAATCTCACTACCCAACTCATTTCACACCCTCTTCAACACATGTAAAACACAGGAATTATTGAAACTTCCAGCAGAAAACAGGAACTTTCAGTCAAGAAGGGAATTAACAAAAGGACAAGACATGGAAACACATTGAAACCATCCAATTCCATCGAGCTCCAGTAACAGAACTGAGAAATGTGGCCAGAGCCTCCCTCCAGGCATTTTTCCTGGCTGACTGTCGAGGCCATGGCAGATGGCTCTGCTTGTTCTGACTCAAATCTCCTTTACAAACGTGCACCAGGTATTTTCCTGCTCTCAAGAGGAAGCCCCAGATTGTAGGAAAAGGAAGTGGAATCTCCTGACATGTGTGTGCAGATACACCCTGGGCATGGAGCCCCTGAGCCTGAACTGAGCCACAGGAAACCACCAGCCACCACACAGAGGCTCATTCCTGAGTCACTTCAGTGACACAAAGTGAATCAACTGGTTTTATAAAGAAAATTTAAGAAACTACACCATCCTGGATTAGTTTCTCTGTAAGAGCTGTGGGGAGTCAGCACAAACAAGTGATTTTCTTTTCCTGGGCAACCAACTCTGGCAGCAAATGAGGCTGAATTTTAAGCCAGGGTGGGAAAAACAAAAAAATCTTGAATTATTTATGCAGCACATAAGCTTACAGCTTCCTTGGGTGTTTCTAGGTTTAAATAGGAATAGTGTCTGTGTAAAACTATTAGGGAAGGGCTGCTTTTTAAAAGGTTACTTCGTGGAAAATATGGAAATCAGTAGTTTAGAATTAGATTTTGCTCCTGGATGCAGCAGTACATGTTCTGATTATGAATTTGACCTGATGCCAGTGCAGTGATAAATTAGTGTATGACCTAGGCAAACATACCACATCAATTATGAAAATATACATAAGAGAATACTGAACCTTTTTGCCCCCCTTCCCACAGGAGGGCAGCTCTACCCTACAGCAGCCACATTATCCATATCATCCACAGCTCCTGAACAAAGGCTGCTCTCAGGTATCCAGTGATAAAACCAGCTTTGTAGCCACTTGTGCTGCTCACTGAGCCAAACCTGAGGGGCTCTGCTGTGAAAAGAATTCATTTTACCAAATCACAGCAGGATTTGTTGTGGCTGACAAACCACCTCCTGAAGATCCCTCCACTTTCACTCATCTTTCCCTGCATGCTCTTCACATAAAGGTTTGGGATTTAGCAGGGGCTGCAATCTTGCAAAAGGAAAGACCACAATTCCTATCCTGCTTGGACTTCTTTTCTGAATGAGTTGCTCAGTTAAATAGAGTAAATATATTAGATACAAAACATTTGGGTTTTTCAGTGCTTACTTGCGATTTGTTTTAGAAAACAGGCTTTTTGTAGCTCTTCCCACTTTCCTGAGATCTACAAACACGTTTGCTCTTCCAGTTTAAATAATGGCAGCTGTAAAGATGGTGCTGAATTCAGTGGGCTACTCTGCAATTCAGTCAGGACAAGGTTTGACTCATTTATTTATGGTCTTTTGAGCTCATAAGGAAAAAGCGATGGTGAGGCAGAGTAAGAAATCAGCTTGCTACAAATGAGCTGTAAGTCAGGAAAAAAGCACATTACAGTAAAAAAAAAAAAAATCTACCAACAGTGGCTATTCTAGAACTGACTAATACCCAGCAAAACAGTTAACTGCCTGTCAAGCTTCTATCCAAATTCTGACAGTACAAAAAAAGCTGGTAATCTAAGGATTCAACTAGTCAAGATCCATCTGTTTGATAGTAAAGACATTCTCAACAAGTGAGAGTCCACTGAATATAAAAAGAATCAAAAACCAAACTGTGGACTAAAGTTAGGTGGTTTAAAAATATGACCAATAAGCTGTGACTTGCTCACGTTAGACAGTATCACTTGTACTCCAGTAGCAGCAAAAACAAGTATTGCTGTGACAGAGGCAATGCAGAAGGACAGTGCAAAGGCAGCTGCTTATCCCAGCAAGATCTACATATTTATTCCAGGTAACTGACTTTGCAGTGAGTCTGAATGTTGACAATGATTATCAGAAAAAAAAATTTCTCACTGCCCCTTCCATTTTGTGAACAAAATACCAAAAGAGATGTCAACTTGCAAAAATATCGTTCTTTTTTCCTATTGCCTTTCTCCTAAAGCAGTTTGCATTCAGCAGACCACCAACCTTATGTGAATGCCCTCCTCAGTATTCCTCAGGTGAGCAAGGGCTACAGACTCCAGTCCTACAGATCACTGATCCTTCTGTGTTTCAGGAAGGAGACAGGACAGTGGCAGGACAGATAACGAGGGGAAAGTAGAGCAAACTTGCAATGTGGGAGGGGAATTTACAACTAAAGACACAAAAGCAAACTCCTACACTTACCCAAAGAGACAGGAGGATCTTTTTAGATGTCTATGAAGAGGATGCAGGACAGGTTATTTTCAGAGATCTAACTGGAGTCAGCAGCCCAGGTGATGTTACTCAGTTACAGTGGACAGACAGGTGTCTTGGGTTAATATATGTCCACACCAAGGGAAAATGGCCCATTTCAGGAGCCAACACAGGGTGCAATTACTCACCTACTTGGCTTTACCTGTGCAAAGTGACCTTTGCTTTTTTAATGTGTATATTCAATGTCAGCCAGGGAATTTACCTGGATTCATGCCAGGTGCTGAGGGCTCGTTGCCATGGGCTCCAGGGGAGGAGGGGACAAGTGGCAGTGTGGGAGTGGAAGCAAAGCCACAAGAGCTGATACCATCTGAGCAGGGAGCTGATGTCTCCTCACAGCATCACTGAGTGCAGCTGGAGTGTTGTGACTGTTTCAAGTGATTTTGATTCAGAAATAATAGTGGATTCATGAGGAAGTCAATGTCAGAGGGATGGGGGACTGTAAAGAGGAAGGTCTATTATTGTTTTTGCCTCTACACCTCTCAATTTGCCACCCCTGACTTTGCCACCACTGCAGCTTCAGTAAGCAGCAGCCTCTGAACCAAGTTCTGCAAGGAATGTGCCTGTCACAGAGCACCCAGGCAGGAATAAAAGCCACCCATCCCAAAAAAATCTTTCTTCTCTTTCTGCTCCCCAGCTGTGATGTGCCTGGAGCTGCAGCTCGAGCAATGCCAACAACAAGATGCAGATCATAGCTCATATCTCCTGCTCCTGCCTGCAGAATTCCTAGAGAGGGACAATTCTCCTGGATACTTTGCTTTATACCTTTATCCTCCTGTGTGTGTGGATACCCAACACCCAGCCCCAGGTGCCCCCAGAGCTCCCCAGGCTCCCGTGTCCTGGGGGGATCCTGCAGGATCCTGGTGCCCCCCTGCCTTACCTGAGGGGCTGTCTGGACATCCTGGAGAAGCAGCAGGAGCGCCAGTGGCAGTGCCAGGCTGCAGGCAGCCATCTGAGGGGGTGTCAGATGCCCCTGGCCCCCAGCATTCCAGGTGACACAGCCAGCTCCTTCCTTCTGGAGGCTGAGATCCTTCCAGGGTCCCAGCCCGGTGCTGCTCCGTGTGTGTTCATTCAGTCCAGAGCCATTCCAGCTGTTCGAGACAAGGAGGAGACAGGCTTTGAGACTCAAGCGAGCTGAGAAAACGATTTAGAAGGAAGGG
>VYZS01019919.1:13855-37708 GCA_013400695.1 Neodrepanis coruscans | reverse complement strand
CCCCGAAAAGAAAACTAAAAACTAAAAAAAGAACAAACCAAAACCGCTTCAATGCCGAGTGCCGGCGCTGGAGGGTATCTCGAGCATCCAGGTTGTCACCCGAGGCACAGGGTGGCTTTGCACGAAGGCTCCTGAGTCATCTGGGCTGTCCTCGGGGAGCACTTCACCACTCAAAGCCTTGGCCAGGCACGAAGCCAAGCCCTGCCCCATCCACACACTTTTTCAAGAGCCACGACCAAGCCCCAAGAGAGTTCCCAGTAAGAAGGACTAATTTTTTTTCAGCACAGTCATTTTACTCCTGTTTGGATGACTGTGTGAAAGACTCACAACCAGGGTGACTCCACTAAGGTTTAGGTTTTATATATTGCCACTTAAACACCAACATATCACTGACAATGCTCTTGAGAATCCTTCCCTTTCCTTCAATCCCATTGGAAACTGTTCGGACTGGAAACTGTTGCTGACAATCATCCCTAGGACTGCTACTCATCATTTTACTAATTTTAATTTTTTACTCTGCATGGCCTCTGTTCTGGTGCCTGGAAAGATTTCAGTTGGTTGAAAGTGTCATGAACACTTCTTATCTGCCCTAGAAGTTTTGTCAAAAGTAAAGGTTAGCCACTTCAAAAAGGGCAGAGTGCCTTGAAAACCCCTCTGATGTAAACAGGAAAAAAAAATAACAATTTGAACTCATACCTTTGAGTTTGCTTTTTTCTTCCCATCTTCATCAGCAAAAAAGAAAAACAAAAGAAACGAGAGAAGATTGAAAGTTGGATAAATGATTCTTTTACTAAAGACTCACAGCTACCTCACTGCCATCACAACCAAGCATCAAAGAGGAGCATCCCACAGGGTCCCTGTGTAAATATCTTCAACTCACAGCTGAAACTCCTGTCGTTTTTAAATAATTAACTGGATTTCTTTCTCCACAATACCATTGTATAAGCCTCAGGCATTCTCAGCACATTGCATACAGTGTATTTGACACATAATTCCAATCTCCTCTCTTCCCTCTCTCAGGTTCCTGCTCAGTTTCTAAGCTCTCTTAGCTATAAAAGCTGTTGGGGTAGATATGCCTTGAAGGTCTAGAGACAAATAAGTACTTGTAATAAGAGTATTACATTCTTGTTTTTCCTAATAATGGGCTGGAAAACACCTTAATCTTCCATAATAATATGCAATTAGGCATTTCTCCCAAATTATGAATGCAGTTTCAAATGACATAGTGGTCAGGGCAATTGGTGAGCTCTGTCTTTTTTCCCCTCCTCTCTGTGTATTTGTTCTCTGATCAGCCTCTATCTAAGCTTTTCTAGCAAAAGGAGAAGCACCAACATGAGAAGGTTTAAGGTACACTGCTGAGGTCAGAGTATCTGACACAAAACTAAGTATGTAAGTACAAAAAAAACTCTGTGGGAAAGACTTTCCCAGAACTGGAAACAGGGAGAGTTTTCTGGCCTGTTTTCCTGAAAAAGTAAGATTGAAATGAGGGTACTGAGCATTTTGTACATGTTTGTATACCAGTTCCTTTTTAATGAATCGTGTCAGCAATTTTTTAACCCACTGGATAACCTGAATCAAATCTGGCTGAGGAGGCAAAGCTATTAAGTTTTACAAGATTTAATGGAAGGAAACTATTTGGATAAAGGGACAAGATGCTTGTGAGGGGGGAGGCTGTGGAGGGAGACCAGTCCTCCCTGGAAGAAAGAATCTGCTCATACATCCAAAGTGAAACCAGGCTCCTCAGCTGTCATTCTTCCTTGAACTTCTTATTCTTAAGCTCATTCTTGTTTGAACTAGAGATTTAAAAGGATGGGAAGTGAAAAGAGCTTATTGTTGTTGCTGGCTTTTTCAGAAAGGCTGTTACATCACACCAGGCTATTACAGGTCTGTAATAAAAGAACAGCAATGAAGAGGTGAAGAGGTTATTTCACAGGAATATCCCAGCCTGCATGCACTTCCAATTGAAAGCACTATGTCAGATTTTGTGTGTTTTGATTTCAAATACAACAAAAGGGGCTTTCCAAAAGAAGCCCTAACTGTAACTGGAAGAAGCACCTCCATTTTAGGACAAACCCACGCAATGTTCTCTACACAATGGCTCTATTTCCTAGAAAATAATCCTCTATATTAATATGAAAAAAAAAAAGCACAGAAAAAGTAGAAGCAAATGAACACCCCCTATTTCTCTGGTCTTCCAGCAGAGGACAAATGTCTATGAAGAAAAAAGGGGAAGCCTCTTCTAGCATGCTGTTATTATTTATAATGTTTATTTGATTACACACATCTGTCTCTTATATGAATCTCTTTTTGCTTTAGCTGTTAAAGGTAGCAATGCCCCATGGCAAGGTTGCTTGGCATTGTCTGTTAATACTTTCTATTTAGTTTCTATTAGAGACCCAACTAAGCCATGAGGGAAAGTCTGTACCATGTGCCCACAGCACCCCTTCAGCACTGTCTGCTCACTGTGCTGTGAACGGTGAGAGCCCAGCAAAGGAAGCAGCAATGGTACAAACATGCTCCAGTAAAAGTGCTCATTACATCTTCTAATTCTGAAGGGGCTGATTTTAGTCTCATGTTGTACTTTCAGCATGGTTTCTTCTGATTTCTAAATGTGTATGTTCAGTTAATGTGGATCCAGATGTATCAGAGGAAAAAAACACCGAGAGGTGTCGTCTCTAAACATCAGTGAATCAGATAAAAGAGATGATGAAGTTTAAAAGGACACATACTGATTCAGTGTTTGTCAGTGTTGCTCTTCAGAGCATTGCAGTGTGCTGAGAAAAAAAAGAAATCACTACATTTTTGCTCCTTAGCCTGATGAAATAATGCCAGAGCCTGAAACTTCAGGAGGACCCTTGGGTGTACCAGAGGCAGTGCTCCTTGAGCTACCTACTAAACACTTAGAGGGTAAAAAGTAAAAAGAGAATATAAATGAAAGCATTTCTTGCAATCAAAAATACAGAGAATCTCATGGTTAAAAGGAGGAAAGCAAGAAAAAGAAGAAAGGAAGAAAATCAAGAATTGCTTTCTTGATGCCTTTGTTGACCTATTTGTGCATTTTAGCCATGGGAGAGCTCTGTTCCTGGGGATCCTGGAAGGTGACAGTAACAACATACAGGATCCTGACTGAGGCACTGTGAGGGAATCCAACAGACAATTTCTCTGGAAATCTTTCTGTAACCCAAAGAGGACAGACAGGGAGGGCAACAGTGCTGCAACATGATCTCACTGAGATACAGCACGTAGCAAGTGAGCCCTGGGGGTTTGAACTGCCTGTACATGACACAGTATTTGAAATTGCACATGTAAAAAGGAATCAAATCTCATTTATGCCAAGTATCAGCAAAATTCTGTCCCTCTGTGCCACTCTAGTACTGGTGTTTATTTTCTGGCACATACACTTCTCTTAGTATTAAGTATTTGTCATCCATTTAATTGTGTCACCTCAATATACACACTCTGCACTATGTTAAATACATTGTAGGTGCTCTTCTCATTTTTCAGTCTGAGTCAAAATGTGCTTTAGTTTTGAAGCTACTGTGGCACATACACTTCTCTTAGTATTAAGTATTTGTCATCCATTTAATTGTGTCACCTCAATATACACACTCTGCACTATGTTAAATACATTGTAGGTGCTCTTCTCATTTTTCAGTCTGAGTCAAAATGTGCTTTAGTTTTGAAGCTACTGTGGCACATACACTTCTCTTAGTATTAAGTATTTGTCATCCATTTAATTGTGTCACCTCAATATACACACTCTGCACTATGTTAAATACATTGTAGGTGCTCTTCTCATTTTTCAGTCTGAGTCAAAATGTGCTTTAGTTTTGAAGCTACTGTGGCACATACACTTCTCTTAGTATTAAGTATTTGTCATCCATTTAATTGTGTCACCTCAATATACACACTCTGCACTATGTTAAATACATTGTAGGTGCTCTTGGGAACATGATCTGCAGAACTCCATTGGTTCAGCAATTTACCTTGGGGTATTTGTCCACTGTGATCAACAAGGAGGATGCTGTGAAGCTCTGGTTGCACACTTGTTTTAAGCCATTGCTATGTTTGAACAAGACTTTCCATCAAGAAAAAAAAAAGGTTATCATGTTAGTAATAAAGACAACATGGCCTAATTTTCAATTAGATTTCTTTTACTGATGTAATTTATATAAATTTCATGTGGGTGCCAAAATCTCACAACTCTGTTTTTATTATCTCAGCTAACACTACTGACTTACATAAAGTGATAAAATAACTAATGTAACCAAAATAAAAAAAAAGTATAAATGCCTTTCTGTGCCACAGTAGCTTCAAAACTAAAGCACATTTTGACTCAGACTGAAAACTGAGAAGAGCTGACAGAGAACTCAGTTCTCTCAAGAAAGCCTTGGCTTCCATGAAAGAAACCAAAACCATATCACAAAATTACTATGCCCACAGGCTGGGAGAGAGAAATGACCTTAGATGAGAGATCAAATAATGTCTGTACTTTCAGTAATTCTGACTACAGCCTCTGGAAATGTGGTATAGTGACACCTGGTCATTCTCCATAGAGAAAGCTCTAAAAGCACCAGGAGTTTCAATTCCCTGCATTTAAATCCAAAATTGAAAATAAAAAAGGTTTGGGGAAGACTGTCCAGGTGGTTAAAACACAGAATGGGACCCATTAGCCCCCAGTACTGTCAGACTTTTTGGGTAACTCATACCCTTTCTTGATACTCTGGTTCTCCACATCTAAAAGCTGGGTTTTAAAGCTTATCTAATAACAAAAGGAAAATGACACAAACAAAAGACAGTTGGGAAATATTAAACAATTTTTATGAAAGAAATAAATGGGAAGATTTTCAGGATGCAGTTTTTTCAAAGAGTATAAAACCTTTTTTCCTGTGACTTCAGCTGGGCATCTCAACCCTGACAATTCAGGGTGTTATTTTCCTCTTCCCAGCAGCCTGATTCTGCTCTGCAGAACCAATGGAATGCACCAGCTGAAGCAGAAAACCAAGTCCTTAGGTTTAGTCTGCCATTACCCAGGAAACTGGTGAAATTAAGGTTTTTGACTCCAAAGAGAAGGGTCAGACCTTCTGTTGTGTTTTCAGATTTGACACACTCTGAAAACAAATTCTTCTGGTCTTTGAAAACACAAGTTCCAAAGAGATGAAAGCCCCCAAAATCAAAGTTTGCAAATGATTCAGAAAGCAAGTTTGTGCCACATGCAGATGTTTCACCTGAGGGTTCTGGAGACAGTCACTGCTCAATGTGCTGATAATGAAACAGAAGGCACAAATCAGCACTACATTCATTCAACACTCTTGATATTAATTCCTACAGTGAACTGACAGCAAGAAACACCTGATTCTGAGATACCACTAAAACTTTCTTAAAATAATCAGAGAAGACACACACAAACACTAATGACAGTCCAACACTGATATTGAGAAACAGATGTGTTTTAACTGCACTTCTGCTCAAACCAATCACAAATCCATCGTTTTCTGTGTCTCATTTGCATAGTTAAGAAAAGCTGGATTTCCCATGCCATGAATCAGTTTTACATACAAGCAGTACAGTCAGAAAGTGGAATTAAAACACCAGCTTTACCATCAAAACATCAGGCAGAACTGACACAAACTGACACACACTGAGTCAGTCAGACACAGCTGCCCAGATTAAACCAGCACGTTCCCAAGAACCAGGAACAGGAAAAACTGTAACTCCAGGTCAAACCTACCTCCAGGAACAGGAGCCAAGCTATCCCAGAGCCCTCTGCTTGCACAGTGAGGCAGGGGCTTAGGACAGCTCTGGAGATACTACTGGGAACTCTTCCTTTCTACATTTTGACCCCCAGATCAGCAAAGGTCTCACCCCTGTCTCAACTCTGTTTTGTGTCTTCTCCAGACACCCCCAACCTCAAAACATTCCCATTTTCCTAACCCACAACCCAAACAACCCTCACACACCTTCCCCAGCCTGTGTTCCCCATGGAAGTAGTAAAAAGGTTGAATTTGCCCTAAAAAATGTAAAATGTAAATGAAGTAGTAAAAATGTTGAATTTGAAATTTAGCAGCCAGTGTTTTATAGTCACTGGATTTCTTCTAAATACTGGAAATGATGTGACCAAATCCATTCACTTCTCTCTACAGATGCACAACCCGAAGCTAAACTGGTCAGTCACACTTTTCATTTTCCATTCCAAGTCTTACATTAAGATTTCATTAACTTGCAAGATTCCTGTCCCTGCTTAAAAAAGTCTATTCATACATTTGATGTAATAAATAATGTATTTGATAGAAAAGTAACAGTGAACACCAAGAAGCTGCCTAAACCAAATTAATTCTCCCAAGTTGGTCCCAGAAATACATCTGAGTCAGCAATTTCTGTTTCAGAAAATTTAAGGCAAAATAAAACATCAATTTTATTGTTTTTAGGCAAAGAAAGTAAGATCAGTCTATAAAGTTCAAACAAATCACACCATACATTTTGTTTTGGTACAATTTAAAAATTCCTAAATGTTTTTTGGTTTGTCTCCAATGAACTCAGAAAAGCAGAGGCAAGAACAGTCTACAATCATTTTAAGGCATTATCTAGCTTGTTAATGAATAAAATCTCATTTTACTCTGTTTTTTTACATCCTTAGTTACTCTGGTGTAATACACCCTGTAGCTACAGAGATTGCACTAAAAATAAACTGTGGGTTTTTTTTTTACCTAAATTATTGGGGAACTCAAGTTTAAGGCACTAAAAAATTACAAGTCATGTTTCACACATGTGGAAATCAACATATTTGTGTTACTCCATTGAACCAGGCCCTTCACAGGCCAGTTCCTCACCCTGGCAGAGTTAAGTTACACTGCTGGGTACTCAGCTGAGGTGGCAGATGCTGCCATGGCTGTCCCAGGGGTGACAGTGCTACTCATCCTGGACACCTCCCTTTATCCAGCTCAGAAGTAGCTGTAAAAGGCAAAAAAGAAAGAAAGTGAACATACTAGACTGTACAAACTTTCACCTATGTGCACTGGTTGCTCACAATGATGAAAATCTGTTCTAAGATTTAGTTTTATCCAAATTCCTTTATTTGTGAGCTGTTTCCACAGCCTGTGCCCATCCCTTCCCCAGGGCAGTCAAGGCAGTGGTTCACAGGGTCGAGGCAGTTGGGTTTAAACTGGGAGCTGCTCTCTGGTGTCCTGGTTTGCTCTGCTCTCTCTGGGGAGAATCTCTGCTAGACCTGGAGGGTGCCAAGGAGGTCAGGTGCAGAAGTTCATCAGTTCTGGTTCCTCCTGACACTCTGGACACTGAGTTCTGGAATGCAAATGAAGAGGACATTAATTAAAGAACACCAAAGTGACTTTTCCCATTTTGATGAGCTGAACAGGCTTTTGCCTTTTGTCAAGCTCCATTGGCTTTTTTTGTCTCTGTGCACATGAGTCAGCAAAAGGAAAATGTTTCCCAGTGGTGATAAAATCTTCCAAGCATTTTCATTTGCTCAGCCCTGAATAACCATCATACCCTTTGGAGATGGGTCTGCAATTCCCAGCATCTCCAAGGACTCTGATGTTGTTCTTACCAGGTGAGAATGAGGAGAAAGCTTCTCTTCTAGTGAAGCTTGCAGATCCAAACTGCTGAGCCTGGGGTTGCTGGAAGGGATGACATTTTCCCAGCCAGCCAGACAATGCTGTGAAAAGAGATGAGAAAGCTTTACCTGTTTTTATCTAGTGTGGCCTGTTAGTTCTAAATAATAACTTCAGCATGGGGAAGTTTTGGTAGGTAATTAATTAATGTATTTTTGAGTTTTGACTAACAGGAAAGAGATGAAATCTCTAACAAAGGAAAACTGCATAGCTGTTCCCCTCTTCCACCTTTCACTGGCCAATTATTTCTAAACTCATCTCCTTCTTTGTGAACTCAAGCACCCAACCTCTCTGAACCTGTTTCAGCTGACTCATCCTGTTCCCTAAACCTCAAAACTAAGCTTCCTCCCACCTCTTCCTTGGATTGATCTAGGCCAGGGTCAGATTAGCAATATTGCCTAGCACTGGTTACTGGCTGGAATACAGGACCAGCTGTGCCATCAAGAAAACAGCAACTCACCGAGGGCAAGGCCAGATCGTCGGAAGGCTCAAAGCTCCTCCTGCGATGGGCTTTGTACTTGTGGGCAGGCAAAAGGACAGACCTGGGAATGCTGACCCTGCAAAAACACAAGGGAAGTAACTGCCTGCACCTCTGACAAGGCAAAGGAAACCTGCATGCCTTCCCCAATCAGAATCCACGGGTCTAATCCCAAGGTGGACCAAAGAAAACACCTTTGGATTAGGGCATTAGACACTTTACATGTACATTCAGAATCTGGACCAAATTCAGATAAAACACACACTGCTCATTGACTTCAGAACTGTGCTTATGGAAAAGATCAGTAAGGAGTTTTTAAGCAAGAGATCTCTCTGCCCTGAGAACAGCAACCTTCTACAGAGCTGTTGTTATGCTGTTTTCTCCTTCACTTGATCAGCTTTTTCTTCCCTGTTGTTTCCTTGAGTTCTGCATATTACAGGGCAGTAACTCTTATTTACCTGACACAGGCTGGCTCTTCCAGTGTCCCTGGGGGCTGGTGGCTACGTGGGATTTTACACACAGGGCAGGCAGACTCTGGATCCACAGGGACAGTGAAGAGGCGCTGGTTTAACCGGTAACAGTAAAAACCTGCACAGAGTAACAAACCATCATTGTGTTTCTTGTTTGTCAGAGGCCTCCTCAAACCAGCCAGCAAAGCTGTGTTTTACCACAGTGCCACACCTGCATTCTATAAAAAGAGCTGTTTTTCCTGAAATATCTTTTACATTTCCTGTTCCCAAGTAAGTTCCTAAAAAGCAAAACCCTAACTTCAACCTCCCCAATTTAGAAACAGCACATAAGCCAAATAACAAGAAACTCTGACAAATTAAAATGACACTGATTTTGAGAGAGGATCCCTAGAAGACTCAAGTATCTTTGGAGTAGAAGTTCAATCTGGTCTGGCAAGAACACATTCTTCCTTGTCTTGCATGATGTGGTGCTCTCTCAGAATGACAGGCAGATTGCTCAGTTGCTCTTTCACAAGAATTGGATTAGGAAGAAATGTGATCTTACACTTATGGGAACTAGTTATCAAATCCGGCTCTTGTTCAGGAACTGTGCAATCCAGAGCCTCAGGCCTAAAAAAACAGGCAAGAAAATCACTCAGTGACAGAGGGACAGGCCCTCTAAACAGCCCCACCTTTTCCAAGCACACATTTATGACTGGCAGGTAAATAAAGGCCCCCAGTGCCACCCTTACAACATCCCTCTCTAATCAGACTGTGGTTGTCATTACTCAACACACACATTTGCTGCTTCAGCCCTTCCCCATTCCCACTTACTCCCAGTGCTGCTGATCAATACAGGCTTCTCTGTTGGCCTGTCGGAACTCCTGCAGCTCAGCAAAGTATTCCTCAGACTTTTCTGTTACTGGAGACTTTGTGTCAAGGAGCCCTGAGAAAGCCAAGGAAAGAGAGAAGCCCAAGGATTTACCAAATTTTGGAAAGCACCAAAGCAAGCCTCAAAAAAACCAGTCAAAACAAAATAATGATAATGAGAAAAGCAGGCCATGTCAAACTGGAGGTTCACTGTGTGGTTTGGGTTCCTTATTGCACTGGTTCATTCCAGTTATTTGCTGCCCTCTCTGACCCCACTTGGCTTTGCCATTTGCTGCCTGGATTCCCATACCACTGCCACATCACCATTCCAGGGAAGCACAGGGAAAAGCCTCTGACAAAGCTGCAGCCCCTCTGCTGAAACCTGCTCCCATGGGCTCTGGGACAGCAGTTGCATCACGCCTCAATTTAAAGGAGTCATAAACTGTGTTTTAACTCCTAACATCACCACTTCAAGCAGAGAGCTTTGCTTCAGGGTTAGGATTCACCTGCAATCCAGTCATAGCCCAGGAAAGGACCCACAGACCAGCTGCCCACAGGTGTGGCATCTTCCTCAGGGTCAGGCTGGAAAGTCACACGATGAGCTTTCTTCTGGGGAGAAAACAATTCAGAGACTTCTTACTCATCTGACAGGACATTCAGAGGTACAGCTGCAGAAACAACAGGCAGCTGCTCAAATGGGACAGCTGTGGATTAGTCTGAAGCTAGATTTTATCTATGCCTCTATCAGTAATTGGCTCACCAGCCATTTGTCTTCTCCATAAATTAAAAAAAGAGAGGACAGGGGACTTGCCCAGTTAAGGCAGGAATTTTCAGGGCTTTACATGAAATCCTGAGCTCCAACATCTGAGATCCCCAAATATATATCAGGTGGCCTGTGCTGCCCTGGAGGATGATCTCAGCCAGAGCCTGCCCTTCACACCGAGGGGAACAAACTCTGGAACAGCAGCACTGCACCTGCCTGTTCTCCCTCAGCAGATGGATCTCATGTCCAAAAGACAGGGAGTCTCACAGTGAAGTGTGACAGTTTTCTGGTCTTCAGTTCACTGGCTATGGAAAGCAGGGCCTGAACACCTGCCAATATCCCCTGGCTGCTACACCTGGGAACAGTTCCACTCCCAACTTCCAATTTACACAGTGGGAACAGGGCAAATAATGTTCTCCTGGCCCTTCCTTCCCATCCTTCTGTTGACTTAAGAAAATAAGCAAAGCACTGATTTAACATTTACCTTCAACCCTTTGGACTGGGATGTCAGCAAGACTGATTTGGGGGTTATGGGCCCTCTGGTGACCACATGCTGCTCACTGGTTTCCTCATTTTGCACTCTGCTCAGTGATGGGTCCGGGTGATTTTTCTCATGGAAACCATGTACCTGAGCAGACTGTTTCCCATTATCTCCCTGTCCCAGGAGGAAGGATTCTTTTTCCAGACTTTCTTGAGCGTGGCCATCGCCATCCACTCTGGAGGTTTCTCTGTCACATGTAGTGACTGCAGACACTGTCATAGCAATCTTTTCTTTCCCAGGAAAGCTGGAATCCAAGCCTGTTGCTTCCTGTGTCTTTGCTTGTTGTTGCTGCACTCCTCTGTCACTGCTGCTGTGTTTAAGAGGTGAACTGAGGGCTGCTGTGGCTGTGCAAGCTCTGGGTTCCACAGACACCACCACCCCAGGGTCAGCTGTAGACTTCACAGCATCAACCTGATTCTCCTGTAAGGACAGAGACTCAGTCAGATTACAAATACCTTTCACCAGGACATTTCACTCAGTAAGAGAAAAATCAACCTCTCATTCCAGTTTGCTCAACCCTTTAAATTCTTTTAGCCCTTTTGTTTAGAATAAATAAAAGCATTATGTTCCTTATTGTCCATTCCCATCTTAGATGAAGAAACCTGCATTTCCTAGGCAGGAACTGATCTTGGAACACTTTGCAAAGAGAACAGACTGAGAGCACAGGATGAACAATAACTAAAGGGCAGCTACTTTACTAACAGCTTCCAAATCCCACATTCCACTTTCTACCAGTTCCTCCATGTCCATATGTCTCCTTTACCACACCACACCACAGGGACAGCTGCTGTTTGTCACACGGGGCCCCTTTGCTTCCCAGACCACACATACCCCTGTCCTGGGCCAGGGGACAGATCCCTCAGCAGCTGTGTTGCTCTGAAGGGATGCTGGAACAAGTGGCTTCCTGGGAATTCTTTTCCTGATCTCCTCCTGCTTCGTTCTGAGCCTTTGCAGAAGGTCCTGGTTGGCTTGGCGCAGCCTCTTCAGGAGCTCTAAGTCCATCCTAGAAAAACATTTTCCTGTAAAGCCACAGGAAGGAGGAACTACATAAATGGAAGCATTAAGTGAAGAAACAGACATAGGAGAAACCACTCTCAGGGGACTTTTCCTAAAATCCACTTACAGCTGATGAAATGTTGGAATGTTGATCCTTGCTCCTGAGAAATAAGCCAAATTCCTTACGCTAAGACCCAGCACCACCTCCTGCTCCTCTCCCCTCAGATGGACTGTCAGAATACTTTGCACTCAGGAACTGGGAGCTGACTGAACAGAGACAAGAAACTCTGACAGAGGAAACAGTGAACATGAAAAAGTCACATCAAAAAGCTAAATAAAAGACATTTGATTCACAGGCTGTTATTTAGGACATCCTTATGTCATTCTGCTTTTATGTTTTTTTTTAAGGCATTGAAATTTATATTGTGATAACACCAATATGCTCATAAATTCAAAATATGACTAATTAACATGAATGTACTTGCTACATCGAAAAGAAATACTGAGTCAAAACTGTCTTCCATGTTCCCCAGGCAGGAAGGCTCCAAAAGACTCAATTATGACTCAGGACTAGGGCTCAGACAATTCCAATCCCACAAATTATTTGAATTAAATCCCACAAGGGCCTGAAAAGGAGTTAAAAAATAGATAAATAAATAAAGCCTAGTTTGACTGGAAGGCTGTCACACGGATTAAAATCTTTACAACATCACAAACTCCTCTTTTTGCAGAAAATGGATTTTTAAATAAACCAGAAGGAAGCCCTAAACCTAAACTCCCACATTGCTTTTGACTAGAATGACAAATTATGTTCCCAAGAAAACTATGTGTTTTCCTAGAACCTTCTGCTCCCTAAACCCTTCCCCAAAGTTCATCTCATTTGTTTTTGTGTTTGCTACCTTGACAACTGGACTAAAGGAATCAAATGTGTTACAACAGCACCGGGAGGTACACACGGAGAGCAGAGGTAACAATCAACAAACCACAACATATGTCTTTGCTACAAGAAATAGAGATGCACAACCAGACATAAAATAGAATTATCGGTCCTGAGGGGCTAAATTCGGGATAATTTGAAAAAAAAAGCAGTTTTCACAGCATTCACAGGACTTGAGCATCCTCTCATCATCGCTCATCAGAACGTAAATACTCTGACAATAACATCAGTCAAAGGGACTTTCTGGGAGGGTTTTACCAGATGAGCTCCACTTTTGGCATAATCTAAAGAAGCTGTTCGTCCTTCGTGGTCAACCGCGGGGGGCTCAGATTAATGAAACCTCTGCAGTCCGAATCCTTTGCGAAAAGGAGCTTCTGTTCCCGCAGCTCCAGACCAACACCTGGAGGCTGTTCCTCCCAAGGAAGTTGTCGAACGGCCCGCGCTGTCCCTGCGCAGCCGCGCGGCCGCGGCACAGCGAGAGCTCCGNAATTTTCCGAACGGCCCGCGCTGTCCCTGCGCAGCCGCGCGGCCGCGGCACAGCGAGAGCTCCGAGCAGCGCCAAACCCCCTCCGCGGGAACGGCCGAGCCCTGCCCGTGCCCCGGCGCGGGGATCCCGCTCGCTCACACCCACCTGCGCCGCTCGGGGACCTGGGGATGCCCGGCCCGGTCCGGGATTCCCCCGGGCGGCCCCGGCGCGGCCGTTCCGGGGCCGGTCCCGCCCCGCGGCTCCCGACATGCGCGGGGCTGGCACCGCCCGGCTCGGCACGGCTCGGCCCCGGGACCGGCTGTGCGAGCGGCAGCAACGGCAGCGCCCGAAAGGGAGCTGGTTTTTTACAAAACTTTTCAGTCCAAATCTGTGTAACTCGCCGGCTAAAGGCACCGATTCGCTTCCTGCAGTGTGGTCAAGAAATCATCGATTCAATACTGACAGTGTTAGTGCAGCTAAAACTTCCTATCAGGCAACTCAATCATTGGTCTCCTTGTTAATTTTCAAAGTAAGAGCACAGGAAAAGGTCGCCAGTGTCAAACATCCATTTCAGTACCATGTAACAGATGTACTGGCACTGGAGGACTCTGTATCACAACACGCAGCACTCATCAGGAGAAATGTTTTTCCAATTGGCTTTTATTTTGGTTTCCATTGTTTACAGCACTGTTACAGGACTAATTCATGCAAATTCATCACCTTAAATACAGCAGAGAGGAAACTCACTGGTAAGAGTATCTCCAAGAGCTCCACCAACAAAACGCAACAGGAAAAGTAGCAGCAGTAAGATGAAAGTGCATTTAGCTGACCTTCTTTAATGGGAGTTTGGAAGAGACTGTTTTTAGAAGTACCTGTTTTACAGATTAGTTTAGCTTTATGAAAATCAGAAGAGAGCAGCCTCCTCCTGATAGTGTTCATTCCTCCACCACTCTGGATTAAAGAAATACAGCTGTCATTTGTTTCAGAGGAATCCAGCTCATAGGCCTGTCTGTTCAAAGTTTGATTCTCCATCATTCAGGCTTCTAGGGTTACACATATATTAAAAATGCTTCTCTCTCCTGTTAGCAGTTTTGCTTCTGAAAAAAACCCGAGTGTTTTTCCCCTGTTCTGTAGTTGTTTCAGCTCTGCAGTGAGGATGCCATCCCCCAAACCTGAGCAGCCTCAGAGGCACACAGAGCACCCAGGCAGCAGGTTCTAGGAACCCATCAATCTCTCTTCCCTTTACCAGATAAGACACTGGTTTAAAGATCAGCTCATTTATCAGATTTCCCCTAAAAGCCTGCTGAAGAGATGCTATACCACATCTTCAAAAGCAAGGTCAGCATTTCAAGTAGTCACGAGCTGCTGTCATGTACTACTGTACATCATCCTCTGCCTCTAGCTGGAACTGACAATTTCCCAGTGTGCTTAATGTTTTAACTCAGCAGAACAGTACATAGGTTATTATAACAAGTACATTTACTACTCCTAAAATCAGTGAGAATTTCTTCTCTTTCCATTTCAACATGGAGAGATTCAAATCCTTACAATTCCCAAATCTTATATTCCAAATTCATAACTGCTTCAGGGCAAAACTGAACAATTCATTTCATGTTTTTGCAAATAAAAAATGTCTGGGGAAAAAAAAAATTAAGTCACATTAACCCCTTCTTGCCCTGGCATGAACTACAAGCTCCCCCCACCCCAGAGCTTGTTCTCACACATTTAACAGAAGAGAAACACTATCAAATCCTATTGCTGCCCAGACTGTAACACCCATGGGAGCTCTTCATGAAGCAAAATCTCTTACAGCGTGTAATCCACATGCTGTTCTTGTGGCCAAATAGTGGTAATGGAATTCCAAGGGCCTGCTTCCAGAAACACAGCTGTGCATTTCCAAAGCAAACCCACATTCATCAACTTATCTCATAAGGCAGTTCATTACATTCTGTCCACTGGCTTTCCCTTCCTAGTTTTCTTCCTCAACAAGCTGCCAAATTATCAGCACCATCATCTTCACAGTAACTATTTCTGTCTTTGCAAACTATTTGTCCGTGACAGGAAATGGGTCAGACTGTTAATAAAGAGCTCTTAAGAGGAAGAAACTAACTCCAAAGCCACTAAGCTTACCAAAGCAAAGTCTTAATCCCTCTTATTCTTGAAGAGAACTGGGTTTTGCTCACAGGTTTAAGCATACTGACAGCAGTAAACCTTTCTAGGAAGGGACGTTGTGAATTCTCTGTCATGTTCTAGAATAACAGAATATTAACCCAGGAGACAGGACTGTGTGGGCTATAAATGCATTGTGAAACCACCACCATGTCTGTGTGCATGGCATCTGTTTAGACAAACAGCTGCTTGTCACATATACATCCACCTGAGGCTTGGAAGTCAAAATTTTTGTCTTTGTGCAGTAAAACAAATGACTCCATAAAGACGTGTCATAATAACTTTTAACCTGATAAATATTTTCTTGTTTGCTTTAAATTTGTTCAAAGTGCAGTAAAAGCCCCCTGTAAATGTATGAAGCACACATTCCTCCTCAAGTAGCCTGGTCTCACAAGAAGGAAAAAGAAGAGTTATTAACACTAGTGTTTAGAGGTGGGACACAGGATAGGGAAGCAGAATCCTATTGTTCACACAGCCACTGGAAACACAGCAATAGGCTCTTGCTTATTCCCTTTAGGGAATTCCATCACCCACCATGTTCTCTGCAGTAATTAAGAGAGCACTGAAGGGAAACTGTTGTTTTTCTCTCCTTCCCACACTATCTGCTTTGCTGCAGGTACTGATGTGTGAACATGTTGAGTTCGCTGTCAAGCCAACCCGCTTTGTTCCTGCAAGGACAGAAAAGTCTCTGTGAGTGAAACAGCTCTTCTCAAACCAGACACAAAGAAGTCTGACTGAAATGAGTACACAGCAAGGCATGGAGTGCCAGAGGTCCATCCCAAAATGCTGCTGCTATTCCTCAGGTCAGGAATGCTTGCCTGCTAACAGTCCCTGGGCTCTGATGTTCAAACTGAGATCTTGGACACAGCTTCACATTGATCATAAGATGTAGGTAAGGAATGTTTAAAAAAGTCTTCCCAACAGCCTTTGCAGGGTAAAGAAATCAGCAGACAACTGGGTACAAAGGTGAGGGCGAAACATTTTGCATGATTTTATAATGGCCTGAAGGAGTTTGTAGGAGTTTGCATGTTTGGATAAACGGGAAGGAGCTGTAATTCCAAACAAATCAAAAACAGGAAGGAAAAGACAGAAGCCTTAAATGACTGTCAACACTCCATGGGAAAGCACCGAGTGAAAGCAAACATGAGTTGGAAGGGAAAGGGGCTGATGTCAGCACATCAAACACTACGACAAACACAGAACTCAAAACTACAGCTCATCTGAACATCCCAGGGCAATCACATGAACAACACTTGGATGCAATGTCTGTGTGTGTGGGATAATCAAATCTCACCTGAGCAGTTTTGCTTTGCTCTGCAGTGAATCCAGAACTTCAATCTTTTTGTTCAAGGCAGAAATTTCCTGCTCGAGATTCTCCCGTGTAACATCCACTTGCTGACACAAATGAGCAAATGTTCCAGCAAGCTCTCTGTGAAAAAAGGAGAAGAGTTGGATATGACAGAAAGTGAGATCAAGCAGCAAAGTCCCTTTGATGTATGGTGATGATGAGACCATGACTCAGATGTTCATCTTTCCACTTCTGCACAAGAATATTTCAGAGCATCTTGATTTGAGACATGGAAGTACATTAAGACTAATGCTTAACAGCACTCCACCACTACATATTCAAATAAAAAAAGAGCAGTATTATTTTAAAACACATGTGTTGCTACACATTTTTAAATCTGAAATTCAGCATGAAGACTTATCTTGTTTGAACAAGGAATAGCATTAAAAATATCCCAAATAACCACAAGGTTCCACAAGGTTTTAGCTGAATATAGGCAACTCACTGTTGGACTTGGTGGCTGCAATTAGAGCCTGTGTAACTGACGATGAGCTGCAGTTTCTCCCCAGCATACTCCACAAACTGCCTCTTGAAAGCTCTCTCCTTTGCTTTTGTGGTCCAGGTGAGGCGCTCGTACACATAAAGGAGCCCATAAAGCCCAAAAGAGAGAGCAATCAGTCTCCAACCCACAGCCTTCCAGACCTAAAGGAAGCACAAGGAAAAACAAATTACACCGTCATCATCATTATTTCAGATTATCTTCACTTCTAAGAATGGTGCACAGAGCATTGCAAAATCAGCTCAATATTTATATTTAAATGGAAAGAGCAAAGGAGAAAGTATTTCACTATCTGTGAATAGCAAATATCTACAGGATTCAGCAGTGCCAGTGCTTTTCAAGTCAGTGTTCCAACTTGTTTTATATAAATGCTGCCCAGATTGCCGACGTACCACACCACCAACCACGATGATCCCCATGGAAGTTCGGGAAGTTAAAGAGGCCAGTCCAGTCACCATGGACACCATGAGCTCTTCCTGGGTCATAGAGCCCTGAGGCAAAGGAGGCAGACTGGGGTTTGCTGGTGTTAAAGGGCGTTGAACCTAATTAGAAAAGCAGGGACAGAACAAAACAAAACCAAAGCACAGAGTAAGAGAAGGCAAGATACTGCTCTTCCCACCAAAGCAACTTCAGCAGGCACTGAAGTAGCCAATGTCACATCTACCCCAACCACCCAAGCAGGCAGCTTACCTGGTCATTATAGCCCATCAAGGCCCGACGACCGTTCTTTGGTCCCAAAAACCTGTTCACCAGCATTGTCCATCCAAGGGAGAAATGGAATTCTATGTCCTCTTGGAAGTCAGCACAAAGCTTGTCACAGTTGAGATCATAGCTGAGCATGAAGCACTGCCGGGGAATCAACATGTCTATCTGGCCCCGCAAAGACACTGGGAGGAGGGGTTTTAAACCATCTGCAGACAGAACATGAAAACATGCAAAAACTGACTGTTGAGTTCATAAGACTTAACTGGATTTGTATTCTATAATCAGGGTGGTTATGGCTGTTTCCATTCTCCACAGTGAGCTGCCTTAGCATTTTAAATTTCATAAGCCAAGCATGTTGCAAAGTGAGAGATACAATTGCTATTCAATTCTTGGCTCTTCAGATCAACTCAGAAGGAAATCTTTCCATGGATGCCTCCAATATCCTTACAGATAAATAGTGAAGTTTACAGATTAGCAACACCTTGGAAAACAGAATCTGAAAGTCAATTCTAAGAGTCTTTAGGTGCCATACTCCCATGAAATCACATATTCAAACAGGCACCTAGTTACAAGTCATTCATATTTCATTAGGATTTAGTCTGAAAATCTCTTGTTTCCAAAGCTCCTCTCTGACATAAGGATTATGCTGACTGTACATATTCATTAGCAAATCACTGCACAAGTGCAGACACAGGACTAGTCCTCTACACAACAGCATTATTCATCAAGGTGGAAACTAAAATGATGCTACCTGACATTAACCATCAGACTAACAAGAAATCCAGAACATCTACTCATTGCAATTCAAGGAAAGGGCAATATTGCCTGTGGAACTGACCTATCATTTCTTGCTGCATTGTCTGCAGGGAAGTTGTGATTGCATTGGAGCAACGATCTGACATGTTCCGGCCCAGGCCCTCCTCGATGTGTTTATGCAGCTCCTGACAAGCAAAGGAAGGATTATTAAGACCAGAATAAACATGGGTAAGGTGCAGCTGCAGGTGCTAGAGCTTGATAGTTAAAAAAAACCCTCCCAGAATGGGAGCACACATTGTCTGCCCACTGTTCTAACATTAATTTCATTTTGCTCCCCATTTTTCACTGAAGGGGAGGGTTAGGGTTAGGTTAGGTTAGTAAATCTCACATGTACTCTTTAGTCTAGAAAAAGTTGTTTGATCTGTATAATGTGATACATCATATGTCTATCAATTTCTCCCTGAGATTATTAATAAACTAGAGCCTTAGCTCATATCTGAGTTGGAAGAGTGTTAACCTTCTCAACGAGCTGATGTAACAACTGACACAGAGCTAAAAAACACCCCTTAAACTGCTTAAGCAACCAGTAAGAAGCAAACACCACTCACACTCTTGTACACTTTAAGAACTACTTGAGATGGATGGAAGTCTGCTTGGTATTCATCTACCAACACTGAGAGCCGTCGGATTTCTTCTGCCATTGCGTTTGACACCTAGAGAAACAGCACAGGGCAGAAAACAGAGCTCCTGAAAGCAATTCTTGTCTTCCCATCTGTAACTCCCACATTTTTAGTACTTCAGAGCTTTGTCAGCACTTTGCATGTTCCCCACCATGCTGGCAGCTGTTTCAGACAATCTAGTTTCCTGCAGTCAGTCCTTACCTGCCTCTCCACTTCTTCTGTGATCTGTCTGATTTTCCGCTTGTAGTCCTGAGTAAGGAGCTCCAGCTGTTTGTCAATAAAACCTAAACGGTCCTGTCGCTCCTCTCGCATTTCCAGACAGTAAACTCTGGTGAAAAAACAACCCTGTCCATCAAAGTGATCTATAAATATATTTGAATATCAGAAATAAGGCAGATTCTCCCACTCAGTAACAAAACATGTATCTGCAATACATTATATAGTCATGGCACAGGACAAAATAAAGGTCCTTTTCCCAATACTTTCCCAATTCACCAGCACATCCTTCCCACTTCCCAAACAGGCTCTTTTCTGCTTGGCATTTCAAATGCTCACACTCCCTTAAGTCTCTCCCAGAACACAAGCACCAAGCCTCAGCTCTCTCACCGCTGTTCCTGGGCAGCAACATGCACAGAGTCCATGATGAGCCGAACATCCTCCGCGATCTGCTTCGCTCTCACCGTGTGCTGCTCAAACTTTGTTTTTACTGCTGACTGAGAGATACATTCCTGTGTGCAAAAGGCAGCCCAAGATTAGCAGCAGGCAGGAGCACACTAACAAAACGCCTCCCCGTATGATTTATTTCTAAAATGTGTCCCCATTAATCCAAAGATCAGCACGCGTAACACTCACCTCAAACCTTCTCTCGAAGTTCTGAAACTCAAGCATTCTTACTTGAAACCCATCTGCCAATGCTCCACCTGAGAGAAGGAAAGCACAAAACTTAAGTTTTGAGAAACCAAACAGATGTTGGACATCAAGAAATACTGCTTTACACTGAAGCCAATGCAAAAGTACTGCTAAGTAATCTGTTTGATTGCTCTGTTAATAATTTGGCCCGCCTTGTTTTGGAACAAGATGTTCTCTATTTTCTTCCCTAGCAGTAAATGCAAAGTTTCTACCAGCCTTCCTCACCTCCTTCTGGCATCCCTTGAGCCTTCTGAATCCTGGCATTCAGCACTTCTTTTGCAGACACAAAGAAAATGCGATCCCCTGCCTGGGCTCGATCCACCACCCCCAGTTCATCCACCAGGAAGCTGGTGCACCGCTCCATGTGCTGCCGGCGCACCTGAGGGATAAACAGGATAAACAACACATGCAGTTAAATCCACCTGATCCAGCTCTTAAAAGGTGGACCAGGCACCCATATGCCCTCTGCTGGTCTAAGCTACCAACATAAAAGAGCAAGAAAAAAAAAAAACCCTTTCCTATTTATGGAATTTTCCAGTTATCTAAGTGACCTTCAACAGGCCCCTGTGAGACTTGATTTCCTGCTCAGAAGTTTCAAGAGTCATGTCCTGATAACTAGTCTGTGCTCTGTCTGGTCTCCACATTAAGGTGATAAAATCCAAACTGCAAAACAACCACAAACACTCACTGTGGTCACTAACCCTAACCCTAACCCATCAGGAACCAGAGTCAAAACTGATCATATAACATCCATGCAAAGAGAGGAAGTTTAAAGACAACACAAACCTCTTCCATATATTCTGGTTCAGAGGCAGATGCGTCCCAGCGGTTGTTTAAAATAAATATATTGGGCCGAGACAGACGTTCATTCACCTTGTGGAAGAACTGCTTCTCCTGAGGAAAATGAAACAAAACCTCCTCAGATTAATAGGTCAAGTATTTTTAACCTTTAGCCAAATTCACTAAACAAGTGGACTTGAACATACAGTTTGCATCAATGTTGATTCAGAATTTGCCACCAGGACAAATACATCAGCATCAAGACAGAATTTGTCAATCCAGCTGTCCAGCTCTGTGGTTACATCAATGCCAGGGCTAGCAATAAAGAAAAATGAGACATTACTGTGCTGTGGAAACAGCAAAAATAGAATTAAAAAAGTTAGTAAGAGATGTGTTTCAGATTTTCAGGGCATTAATTTCCCATGTCTGAGCTACACTGCCCTGAGGTGACACAGCACAGGCTAAAAGGAAGTCCTGACCAGGAAAATCTAAGGCTAACTACAGCCAAGGACTTTGGTCATTGCCATAGATTAGAACAAGCTCAATCCCCTTGATATCTGTCAAACACGTATTTGAAAACATTTCTGTAATTAATCTGTGATAAGCAGGAAAGGACAGAAAGCTATTTCTCACCTGTCCATCAGCACCAGGTCGTCCTTTAAGAGAGAACATTTGGAATTGGGCCACATCACGCTGACCAGGCTGCCAGCATTCAGATGTTCATCCTGATGAAGGGCATGAGCCAGCTGGTTTACTGTCTATGAAAAGATGGAAATAACATTTCCTGAATGCCAAGACCTACTAACACAATTATCTCCCCTTAAGAGCTGTTCACTGACAATTTAAGATAACACCCAACCCCAAATGATTTTCTCCCTGGGATGACTTCCATATAAAATTTCCACTTTCTTGTCTCTCCCCTTTCCTGACATTTCTGAAGAGCTCTTACCCTTTACCCTATGCATAAGGAAATTGTACCTTAACACTCTTCTTTTCCTCTGAGCCTTCAGTGAGCAGGAAAGCATCGTGTCCATCTGTCCCTTCCACACGCAGGAAGCAATTAGTGGTGTGTCCGATCCCTGAAGGAAGGACTTTGTCCCAGAGCATGGCATTTATCACAGTGCTCTTCCCATTGCTTGTCCTGCAGTCAGATTAAGAATGGTGTGGCAGAGTTCCAAGAGCCAGGAGTGCTCATTTTGATATCACAGAAAGCCAGTTCTCTAAAGCCAAGCTGTATCAGAGCCATTAACAATTTAGGTGCCAGAGGAGCACCTTTTCTATTCTCTTATTTTAAGAATTCTTCCCATCGAGGAACATGCTACAATATTTGTTTCCAATTTACAAAGCACTAGTAGCCAAGGATGTGCATGTTACAAGCAAAAGCTAAAGCACTAGTGTTTCTATAAATATTTTTCTCTGGCTACAATCTTCAAATGCTTTAGTGAGCAGGGAGTGTGGGCAACACAAGCACGTGACTCACCTCCCAAAAAAAGCCACTTTCATATGTCGTCTTGCCAACACTTCACTAATACCACTGACTTTTGACAGGTAGCCTTTGACCTCCAGTACCTGCTCTTCTGTGGTGACAGGATCAAGTTCTCCATTCTTGTGTGTCTCTAAAATCAAAATAGATCATGTCTCTGAATTCCAGGAGCCATCTGGGTCAGTCCCTCTGCCTGATGGTAACACACAGAGCTGAAGGTTTGTCTGTGTCCCACGGCCCCTGTGGGTGACCTCGACACAGGCAACAGCCTTTATCAGTTGGTCTCTGGTGTATCCAACAACCATTCCCATCCTTGGGACTGCCTTAAACAGAACAGCCAACACTGCACACACTCCAGCATCCTTAAAGAAAGAATCTGTCTGTGCCTTAAGCCATTAAAGCCAATTACTGGCATATGTAACATGTCAGTAGCAATGATGTGTCCAGGCACAAATACTGAAAGGATCACAGGCAAGAAAAAACTAAAGGGGTGTGTAATTACTTAAAAATCTCCCAAACAACATAAAGACCAAGCACAACTCCCTACCTAGCTTGTCTTCCTAACATGCATGAACTTCTCATCACCAAAATATGAACCCCAACTCCACCCAAATTCAACAAACAATGTTTTGGGGCACTGTTTGTGGGCAAAGCAGTTACACACTCCCAGTTGAAGCACTCAGCTTACCTTCCAGGAACGAGGAGCTCTCATTGATGTAAGCAGCCAACTGTTCAAAGATACCATTGATTTTCTTCTTTGCAGTGACAAAATGCTTAAGTGGAGAAGCATTTACCTCAGCCATGTGTCTTTTATCCTTCTTCACTGCAACTATTGAGTTGGAACGAGTAAACAGCAGGGACATTTCGCTGCAGGGAAAAAGGCAGTGAAGAACTGTGTCACCAAGTGCCAACAGCCACCCAGGGGTGTGCAGTGACAGGAAAAGGGGGAATGGCTCTACACTGACACAGGGCAGGGTGAGGTGGGATATTGGAAAGACATTCTTCCTTGTGAGGGTGGGGAGGCCTTGGCACAGGGTGCCAGAGAAGGTGTGGCTGCCCCATCCCTAGAAGTGTGCAAGGGTTGAAACACCCTGGGAGAGTGGGAGGTGTCCCTGCCCACAGAAAGGGGGTGGGACTGGATGAGCTTTACAGTCCCTTCCAACACAAACCATTCTGTGATTATGATCCTATGATCCAACCAGGCATCCCAACAAGAACAACATAAATACACGTTTTGAAAACAGTCTTATTTCTTTTACATTGTTCCACCTTATACAAATGAAAACTACTCACACATCAGAAAATAAAAAAACACATCTTTCCCTCTCCCTTCCAATAAACAGGCCTGCAGCCATCACTCCTCCCCATCCTCCACTTACTTTCAGGATGAGTTACG
>VYZS01019919.1:0-13826 GCA_013400695.1 Neodrepanis coruscans | reverse complement strand
CCCCCCCCCCCCCTGCGATGGCCCCGTGCCATGTCCCCCCCCCCCCCCCCACCCCAGCCGGTCGGGGGGGGGCTGGAGCGGCTCCCCCCCCCGCCGGGCCGCGGCCCCGCCCGGGGCTCACCTTCAGCGGCGCTGCCGCACGGCCGCCATGTTCGCCCCGCGCCGCCGTCACCGGGGACGCGCGAGGAGGGCGGGGCACGGCGGCGCGCGGGGCACGCCGGGAGTTGTAGTTCTGGCCCTCAGGGAGCGGCACCGAACGCGCGGACGGTGACACGGGTCAAAAAAAGGGGATTTTAATGCGAATTTTTTTCCAAACCCCACCTCGGCTCAAACCGTACAGATCGTTCACTCCCGTCACCGAACCGGGCCGGGGAAAGACGTAACGAAATAAGTGATAAACCCCCCCCCCAACCAAACAAACCAAAACAACAACTGCTGAATAAATACATAATACACATTTCGGACATCTCGGCGATTGGCGTTATCAAACCCTTCATTTGGTTAACGGACAGCTCTGGATTTCACCCAAGAGGATTTATTACGGTTTTACTTCTGAAATGATTGACCCTGCCTGGATTTCTGTCCTCTGGGCACATGTGGGTGTGTGGCCTTGAAATAAATCTAAAAACCTGATGGGCAGCGATGGGAAAAGCTCTGTGTCACCTTCCTCAGGCACATTCCAACCACAATTGCCTACCAAAGCTCACACGTCCAACGCTGTTCTGCCCACACCGAGGTGACTGTGCCAGAGGATCAGGCAGCACAACCTGGACACACAGATAATGAAGAAGCTCTTTTTTTTGTGAATTTGCTGATGTTAAACACACCTGTCTGGCAGACCTCCTGCAGGAATCTCACAGGCACAGGAGGGAAAGGGTTCTTTCTCTTTATCTCACCACGGGTCTTGTTTAGACAGGTTTTTACACTTACAATCTCTCAGCACTTCCCAAACAATCATTTCCATGAGTTTTGACCCCACTGGAGAAGTGTCTGCAGTGAAGGGTTTTGGTTTGCAATTTCACATAATAGAAACACTGTATAATTATTTCCCCTAAGAACCAGAGAAAGAGCTCTTTACATCTAATGTGAATGGGCCATCAAAGAACATGATCAGAACAATCTCTGACAATTGGAATGAGGACACTTTTGGGTTGTTTCCAGAGACTGATCAGAGGTTCTGACAATCTTAACAAGGTATAGAACAGAGAGAATTCTGCAGTGAAGCTCTTCCAACTGATGGAGTTGTTCCCAGCCTTCCCATTCTTAGGTTTGAGATGGTCTGAATTGTTGTGGGTATTCCTGCTGCTTTTAGCTGCAGAAATAGAAGGTAGGGAGGCTGTCTTTTATCTCTTCAGTCTAATCTCAGAGGTAAAGCATCATCAGAGGACCTTCCTTTAGCTAACCAGAAGCACCTATATTGCCACTGCTGCTGCTTTGAATTTTGTGATAGGCTTGCAAGTACTGCAGAGGTAAGGAGTCAGATGATCTTCAGGCTCTTGCTACTGAGTTTCATCTGGAGTGACTTTTAACTGTTATGACTCCTGGAGTCAGCTCCCTGATTGATTTATATTTGGAATAGTCCAAGAATTATTGTCTAACATCCAGTCCCATTTATGCTGTGGATGAAACCGAGCTTTCAGCTTGTGACTTGCCTCCAAAAAGCTGGATTTCCAGTCCAAGAAAGCATTTTTTAAAGCCAACCAATCAGTGAAGAAAGTTCAAGTAAATGGCACTTCCAAGAAAACAGCGGATGAGGAGCAGAATCAAAAATGAAGGCACAAAATCTCCTTCAGAATTCTACAGCAACATTCCTAGATATTACCTGCAGTGTCAGAGAGGGAGATCTTCCAGTAGTGGAGTCTTAAAATATCATTAAAAATCAATATCCAAATAGCTCTGACCAATGCCTTAGAAACTCTCAGCAGCATTCCCTGTTTCCACTCAAAGTCAGCAGTGAGCAGGGCCAGGGACAGGTCCTTTCTGGGAATCTTGGCTCTAGGGGTCAAGAAAGGACACTGCGATGTAACGGGTTCCTTTGGTGGTTGGAAGACCCTCGTGGTAGTGGGTCAGGCGTCCTGGATGCATCAGGGTCCACCCCTTCCGAGGAGCTCGGATGGAGCAGTTGTAGCGCAGGAACCGGCAGCCTCCTCCCTGATGGGAACACAAGAGACACATCAGCTTGGGAAAAGCCTCTGCCTTCTCCTGGCAGCCCTTCTGAAAACGTGAGAAAGTGCTTGGGGGATCCCCTGTGTTCTGATGCATTCAAAAATCGCCTTCCCACCCCAGCCCAGTTATAAATTGCAACCCTTAGTTTTCAGGGTTTTCAGGTGCCTGGAGTGCTGCATTCCTGACCCTCTGGCACTCACCTCATAGTCTATCCCGACTCTGTTCAGGGCAATGTTGATGGTGAAGGTGGAGGCGTCGTGGTGGGGCATCAGCGAGGGCTGCTCGTCAGGTTTGTAGCGAACCACAAAGGCCAGTTCAAACTGAGTCTGAGGACAGACAACAAAGTGCACTCTCTTACAGGGCTGCAGTGGTCTGTGGCTGCTGAGCTGCAGAGCAGCCTGTAACACTGAAACTGCACCCCACTGCTCAGGGAGAAAGGCAGCAATCAGGCCTTGGGAAATTCCTGATGCCAATACTTGTGTCCCATTCCAGGACCAGTTTCTCCACAATAGAAAATAGTTGCTAGAAGATTCTAGCAGTCTTTGACAAAGCTGCAATTGGAAGAGGTGTTTAGCTGACCACAAGGTTTAATTCTCAGGTGTACCTACCTTGGTGTAGTATCCTGGGTACAGTTTCTCTGTAATGGGTGCAATATAGTCCAGAAGAAATTTATACCATTCTCTTTCAAAACCAATTTGGTTCATGTGAATGTCAATTGTTGGGACATTCTCATATCCTCCTTGTATTCTGCTATCCTGAAATAGAATCACAGAAATACCCATAGGGATGGGAACCTTGGAGTTCAGGAATGAAAAGCACTTGTTTCTGGTAACTACAAACAAATATGAACATCATATTTGTTTATCAAAATTTGCAGAATGGAAAACTGATTTCAAACAATAATTAAAACCTAAGGGAAACAATCTCACCATCAGAAAGTCTGAACACTGTAGGTTCAGAGGACACTAAAGAGGACTCAAAAATTGATTCACATTTAAGAACATAATTATTGTCTCCAGTTTCCTATTTAACTGTGGGATCTAATGACTTCCCACAGGATGCACTGCTGCCACCAAACATGCACAGCTAACAGTGTGACCCAGAACTCAAAGAGATCCTGCTTTACTTACTGTGTTGTCCCCTGTGGACCACTGGCCATAATGTTCCATTTCTTCCACCAGCTCATCACAGGCAGTGTCAGTGAATATGGGGAACCAGTAAACATCTGGGCAGGGCTGCAGAAAGCAGACAGGTGAGAACAGCAGAAACAAGGACAGGTGCTTGAGGCAAAAGAAGTAAGGCTAAAGTGAGTCTGAGTCACTTCAAGTGGAAAGAAACTAAACTATTGAGGATAGAAGTTTCTCTTCTGATTTATGTGCCCCACTTCTACTTAAGAGAGCTGAAGATATACTTCTAGGAGAATGATTTGCCTCTAAAAATACTTTCAAGGTCATGTTTCCTGTGCTGAACTGCTTATTCCTGAGAATGACAATAGTGATGATACATGCATTGACCTGACATTGATCTCCTGTTCTGATGGATAAAAGTGAGGTCTTCTTACCATTTCTACCAATTTCCCTTTCAGAGCTGCTGTGTAGTTTTCATGGATGTACTTTTCTCTCCAGTCCTGCAGTTAAAAGATAAGCAAACCAGTCATTTCTGTGGGGCCTGCTTAAAGCGGCAATGAAAGGCCAGGCACTCATAGGTCATGAATTCCATAAACACACTCTCTTTAAATTCTGTGACTACCCTCCTCATCCCACCTGAGAGACAATTGTTATTACAATGTTATTCCTGTGCTGATGAATCCAATCATCAGATATTCCCATGCCACAAGGAGCAAGCAGGTTATCTCACCTCAGGATTGCTGAATATTTGCCAGAGGTCATTGTGGAGGTGAGTTGTCTGGTAATTCTCCAGGGACAGGATGTGTCCAAACTGGTGCCGGTTTGTCAGATACATAAAGACTCCCTGCAGGGCAGAGGGAAACAGTCAAGGCCTTGCTTTTCTGTGAGCCAACATGATAAATAAGTACTGACAGTTCTCCAAGCTGTTCATTTACTCATTCTTTCTCCTGTAGGCCTTCAGTTGTTTTTCCACCCTGCATACAAGGAGCTCTGAAAGGTTATAGCCAGAGACAGTAATTCTGTCTCTTGTCAGCCACGGCTGGAAGCAGAGCAGAGCAGCTGCTGCAAGATTAGGTTCTTCCTTCTTACCCTGACATTTCCATTGAGAACAGCCCTGAATGGGCCAAAGAACAAAAATATTATCCACATTTAGTGGTCCCTGGCTCCATGTGGTTTCACAGCAAGACAGAATCCCACTGTTCCAAAGTCTGCCCAGTACTGACTAGTGCCAGTTCACCCTGTCTCCTGCCCCAGCAGAGCTGAATGCCTTGAAATTCCTTAATCTTGTACCCTCCACCTTGGCATGTAGCTCTCCCTGCCAGCCTCTCTCCTGGACTGACCTGATTCCGAACATTGTGGCAAAAAGCCATGTCAGCATCCAGCTTCTCACTCTGGAAAAGATCTCCCTGGTCAAGCTCCGAGCGCAGGGCCTTGGCTTTAACCATGTACACACTGCTGATGTAGGGAACATTCCAAAGCCCACTGAAACACAGGGAAAGGAGAGTGAGGCTTGAAATACCACTAAGACAGAAACTGCTGGACTTGACAGGATGGCAGACAGCACTGCAGCATCAGGCAGGCTTGCCTAAAAGAGCCAGCTCAGTACAGTAGGGAGAAACCATACCAACAGGGATTGTCATTCCAGAAAAAAATTGCTTATAGTGCCCAGAGCTTTTAAGCTGCACAAATGCTAGTCCACTGTGAAAGCAATTAATTGCTACTGTGTGTTTTCACTTGGGACGTAATTCATGGTTTGAATATCTTCCCAGAGAGATCAACATATTTTTTCCAGTGATTTAAAGAAACTGAACCTGCCAAAAAGTGCATAAGCTGATTCCCAGCATTTATTGCACATATAATGGCACGTAAAAAAGAGGGCCCCTCATGAATACGAATGAATCAACAATTCTATTTTGTGAACATTCCATTCAAGGATCACCTGGTATTTTATGAAGATTTATCTGACAGAGATTAAATAGCACTTCACAGGATTTTAGGGATCACACTAATTGTAATCCATAGGTGGGAAAACATGACATGAAGTGATTTCAGTAGAGTCAGGACTCTCAAAGCTTTACTCTGATCATAAGAAATCTCATTATCTCTGCTCAGGGGAGAACATAGAGCAGCTTCCAAATGGGAGCAAAGACTTCTTTTCCTTTCCTCTACACAGAGACAGTTGTGCTCCCTGGTTCTTTGACAGTAGTCAGATGATCATGTGCTGCAGCAATGCAGCTTTACATCTGAGGGATTGTATCAGTGAAAAGCTCTCTTTGCACACTCACACCCTCCTCCTTTGAACAATATCCACGTAATCTTCCGAGCGGGCGTAGTATCCATCAGGGCTCAGTGCTCCCCAGAAATTGGACCACAGCTTCTCATGACGGCTCACCAGAGGGGCAATCACCATCCTGGCAGCATGGAAAAGGAATTGCAGGACAGGATGTTACCACAGGAAGAAAAGGAAAATATTTACAAACCACAGGACTGTAAGAGCTGTATTCTCCATCCTTTACAGAGCTGCTGTTTTGTTAACTCTGTTGGAATGGAATTCCACAGAAGAAAGGGCCAATCTACTCTATGACTACCTCCTGTACCAGGTCTCTAGAATCTGATTTGTTCTACTGACTATATAAAGAAAAAACTACAGATGATTTATATCCCCTGCCTAAAATCCAGGTATTACAACTACAGTGTAAAAAAGCCCACCTAAGAGGTGTTTGTCTAACATTCCATCTCTCACACAATTCTCCTAATGCCCTACACATCTCAGAGATAAAAGAGCTCACTGTATTCCTCGTGTGAGATGACCAGGAAGGACTGCTCAGCCCAAAGAACTCACTTGTTCTGTTCAATCAGGATCTTCAGAGTCTCTGTGTTCTTCAGAACTACCTCAGCATCCAGGCTAAAGTAATAGTCACAGTCAGGATCCTTCCTGCACAAATCCCTACAGCCAGAGAAAAGAAAAGTCACACCAAAAGCCTCCTAAAGCAGAGCAAGGCAAGGGACAGAACACCAGGAATTCCTTCACTTTGTAGTTTAAAGGTCTTCTGGGTGTTCAGAAAAGTTCAGTTTAATGTAACAACACAGAAGGCCAGCACAGTACAAGCACATCAGATTCAGTATCCAACAGCAGCCACTGAGACACAGCCAAAATTGCATTTAGCAAACTGTTTCCTCACCACAAACTGAAGAGGTTCCCATTAACAGTTGGCCCAAATCCACACCAGAGCTCAAATACTTCCTGATCACAAACAGGAAGGCGCTCTCCCACTAGCTCTTACTTTTACAACTACACTGCTGCTCTTCAGAGATACAAGTTCATATTCTTTGTGATTATGGCTGGGCATATAGATGAGGGTGGGAGGTACAGGGTTATCCTTCTGCCAGAGCAAAGGACCAGTGGGAACTTAGTTTCTGAAACTGGAGAAATGGAGCTGGGATCAAAGCTGATTTTTTTCCCCAATATATAAGGGGAGTTAATGCTAGAAAAACTGAAAAAAAAAAAGGTGACTGGAAAAAGAGAAGCTATCATTTGACAGGGATGATCCTCAGAAAAAACAGGTGTCTTAGTTTGGACTCTGCCAGCCATTCACTTACATGCCCAAGCTACGTGCCTCAGCATTCTCCACCTCATCTTCTGGCCCGATCACTTTGACAGTGAGATATTCTTTGCCATGCTCTTCTACAAAAGAGTCCACCTCCATCAGGTGATGTTCTTCCTGTGCCAAAAGTAAGGAAAAACAGGTAAGATGGGCTCATCTCAGGCTGCTCAACCTCCTGTTCTTGAAAATGCCAAACCAGATGGGTGAGAACTGGATGGAGTTATCTTATAGGTGCCACTACAGATAAGTACTGGGATTACAGAGGCTGGAAGTCTGGCCCAAGGTTACAAAGGTGCCTAAGGAAGAGGAGGAGGTGTACATTTTCCCCATTTCACTTACATGGTTGTGAATGAAGAGTTGGATTCGTTGCTTTGGATAGTGAAGGTTACGAAGCCGCAAGAAAAACTGGGAGAGGAACGGGGTGGGCTGCTCTATGAAAATGCCAATCAGAATCATGGGCAATGCCTCATCCTGCATTCAGAGAGGAGAGGAGAGAAGTGGTGAGTCATGTTCTGCATCAGACACATAAAATCCCATTGCAAGACTTGTCTTGAGAGTTTGAATAGACACATCAGCCTTACCTTAAACCCTGTGAGGCTTCGCAGACCTTCATCACACACAGTGCAGCCAGTCTCAAATGTCCACACTTGAGGAATGTAGTTTCCCAGGTAGTTCAGCTGCAGCTGCAAAAGGCAATTTGCCATATTATGCATTACAGGGCAGGGGAGTTCCTTTGTGTGCACCCTCACTGTAAGATCACATTTCAACTTCATTTACCTTCATGAACTAAAGAATCTGAAAAGCACAACAGCCTGAGGGTCCAGTTACATGTGGGTCTTTGAATCAGACCCATCTTGCTGCTATGGACCTGGACCACTCATAGTTTCTCAAATACAAATGCACACAGGGAAACTCACTATATATGAAGACAGTAACCTGATCCATCAAGACTAAAGAGTCACTTTGCTACAAACACAGATCAAATCTTTCTCTCAGGATGTCCATTTACCTTGGTGGGTCCATTTCCATGAATCACCACAGGCAGAGTGTCATATAACAAGTTTCTTGCTCTCACTCGTGAGTTTTCAAACTTCATAACGATCTCATCTGGAAATGACATTGCCAGCACATTAAGGCTTTTATAGATAATTAGCAGCACAATCCCTCATTTCTACTGAGAAACTACTGAGAGATGAAAGCATGGACATGGATAACTGTACACAGGTAGTTCAAGGGCTACAGACCATATCTAGAAAGAAGGAAAATATTGATCCTGTGAGGTAACAGGAGGGTGGCTGGGAAGTTGGACAATGATGCATCTTTGCAATAGAATCAGTGAGTGCTCACAGTATGTGGCTGCTTCTCACCTCCCCTGGCATTCCAGCCTGGTTCTGAAGCGGAAAGACAAGCAAGCCCTGGGCAGGGCTGTGTGTTATTACTTGCACTGGAAGTCCCTCCCAGTTTCAATCCCCAAGGCTAATGCAATCTGACATGCCTGGAGATCAAAGTGGCAAGGAGGTGTAAGATGAAACACCTGACCTGCACCCCCTGACTGGACAAGGAATTGCAGTGAGGACCCAGCTGGTCACAATGGAATTGCAAACAAATCCCAGAACTCTGGCAGAGACTTTTACTGAAGCTTGTTCTGCAGGGACTGGCATTTCTGAAATATAATCCCTTCAGCCACAACTTTATTTCTGGTACCAACATGGAGTTGCATTCCAAGGAGAAATGAGCTTCCTCCTTCCATCTCACCTAGTGCTCCATTTAGGTTTTGGAAGATCCGGCTTCTTTGGTCTAGACTGATGTTGATACTTTCCTTTAAAAGAATTAAATAAGTAACCTTCATTAGAACACAGGGGGGCATCCATTCTTTACATGCTGAGTGAAGATATATTCCATTCCTATAATCATTTGCAAACTCTCCAAGTTCTGAACCCTAAACCCTCCCAGACAATCATTCATTTTCACTCAAATTGGGACAATTTACCATTTTCTAAAACAATTTGAATATGTTCTATTAGGCAAAAACATGCAAAAAAATAACTTTAAAGCTGCTGTGGATGCATCAATAAATCTTCAGCATATGAATGAAGTACATTTGCACACAGACATATAAACCCCATGGATAACACAGAGGAATGCCAAGATAGCAAAACCATCTGCTGTGGAGACACTTCCTTGCCATCCATCCACAGGGCAAGTGTTACCCCAAGCATTGCCCCAGGTACCAGTGTCAGACCAGAGCACAGGAGGGTGCAAGGCCAGCTTGTGCAATCTTTATTTTTGCCCCCTGCTGCAAGTCACACTCTGACAGGGTTGGACTAAAATGCAGCTCTGACTTAACAGAGTTCCATGTCCCTGCAGGCATCTAGTAAGACTGATTACTGGAAAGGACAGCAGGGTGCTAACATCCACTGTCTGAGTGCCAAGTCAGGGGAATTACTCAGCCCTTGCATGGCACAGGGCCAGAACTGCAGATGAGAACATTAAAGGAACTGTTCATGTGAAATTATCACAGGCCATACTCGGATTTGGGGAACTAAAACAGTTCAGCTGTTCTGAATTTTCTACCAGCCCTTCTGGTAAAAAAGTGCAGCTCTTCCTCTAACCAGTGTGAAAGCAGTTCACTAACTAATGTTTCCTCTCAACTGTAAATTCCTGTTACAGTTTGAGTTCTTAGTTCCTGTGCATTTGTGTGTCCCCAGGGGCAGACTGGCCTGTGTAATGCACAGCTGGGCAGGGACAGAAGAACCAGAATGACCTGTGGGCTGGGTGCTTCAGNTGTGTTATTACTTGCACTGGAAGTCCCTCCCAGTTTCAATCCCCAAGGCTAATGCAATCTGACATGCCTGGAGATCAAAGTGGCAAGGAGGTGTAAGATGAAACACCTGACCTGCACCCCCTGACTGGACAAGGAATTGCAGTGAGGACCCAGCTGGTCACAATGGAATTGCAAACAAATCCCAGAACTCTGGCAGAGACTTTTACTGAAGCTTGTTCTGCAGGGACTGGCATTTCTGAAATATAATCCCTTCAGCCACAACTTTATTTCTGGTACCAACATGGAGTTGCATTCCAAGGAGAAATGAGCTTCCTCCTTCCATCTCACCTAGTGCTCCATTTAGGTTTTGGAAGATCCGGCTTCTTTAGTCTAGACTGATGTTGATACTTTCCTTTAAAAGAATTAAATAAGTAACCTTCATTAGAACACAGGGGGGCATCCATTCTTTACATGCTGAGTGAAGATATATTCCATTCCTATAATCATTTGCAAACTCTCCAAGTTCTGAACCCTAAAACACTCCCAGACAATCATTCATTTTCACTCAAATTGGGACAATTTACCATTTTCTAAAATAATTTGAATATGTTCTATTAGCCAAAAACATGCAAAAAAATAACTTTAAAGCTGCTGTGGATGCATCAATAAATCTTCAGCATATGAATGAAGTACATTTGCACACAGACATATAAACCCCATGGATAACACAGAGGAATGCCAAGATAGCAAAACCATCTGCTGTGGAGACACTTCCTTGCCATCCATCCACAGGGCAAGTGTTACCCCAAGCATTGCCCCAGGTACCAGTGTCAGACCAGAGCACAGGAGGGTGCAAGGCCAGCTTGTGCAATCTTTATTTTTGCCCCCTGCTGCAAGTCACACTCTGACAGGGTTGGACTAAAATGCAGCTCTGACTTAACAGAGTTCCATGTCCCTGCAGGCATCTAGTAAGACTGATTACTGGAAAGGACAGCAGGGTGCTAACATCCACTGTCTGAGTGCCAAGTCAGGGGAATTACTCAGCCCTTGCATGGCACAGGGCCAGAACTGCAGATGAGAACATTAAAGGAACTGTTCATGTGAAATTATCACAGGCCATACTCGGATTTGGGGAACTAAAACAGTTCAGCTGTTCTGAATTTTCTACCAGCCCTTCTGGTAAAAAAGTGCAGCTCTTCCTCTAACCAGTGTGAAAGCAGTTCACTAACTAATGTTTCCTCTCAACTGTAAATTCCTGTTACAGTTTGAGTTCTTAGTTCCTGTGTGTCCCTAGGGGCAGACTGGCCTGTGTAATGCACAGCTGGGCAGGGACAGAAGAACCAGAATGACCTGTGGGCTGGGTGCTTCAGGCAGTGCACCACAAATTTTCAGAATCCCAAAATCTAGATACACCTACTCTTTTTTCTGGATCCAAGAAGATATTTGTATAGAAGAGCTGGTCACTGTCATCATCCTGTCCGTTCCACTCCTCCACAAGCTTCTTCAGGTTTGGAGCATAACCTATAAAGCCTGTGAGAATAATTATAAAGAGGTATTTCAACCCAGGCAACCAAAAAATGGAATAACTCCTGTATACACATACTCTTCTTTTACATGAAGTCTCACTACACTCCATGTTCCTGCAGATATACCAGCTTTTAGTTTGCTTTGCCACTTCTCCTAAAAGGCCAAATAGGAGGAGAAAACTGAAAGAGGTTCTCAGCTCTGTGTCTCACCTCCAGAGCCCAGGAAGCGCTTTCCATCTCGCACCTGAGGATACTTGGCTTCCAACTTTCTGTCAGGATAGATGTAGTTCTCTGCTGAGAAGACCACCTTGCTCTTGGCTTGTTTGAATTTCTTCAGCAGTTCTGTGGGGCCTGAAGCAAAGAGCACGTCGTAGCTACAGAAAGAGAGAGACAAAGAGGAATGGAGTCAGAAAAACATGTCAGAGAGAAAAGTGTGGGAATCCCTTTCTTTTAGTTCTGCTTCATGGTATTACATTTTTTTGTAAAATAGCTATAGCTAATTAAAGCAGAGTCTTATTCATATGCTGGAAAGATGAAAAGATACTAAGACCCCAAACTGTCCTTTTCCCTTTTCTCTGGCAGACAATACTTGGCTCTCAGAATTGTGCTGCAGCCTACCTCACCTTATAAAACAAATAATTCTGGTAAGAAAGGCCTGCCTAGTTCCAAAGGAATTGTCTCCTCATTCTGTGCAGATAGAGGCAGCCAAATTCCACCGTGGCAGGATCAGGTACCACACTATCAACTTCATGCCAGAGTTGGAACCAGTCTGTTCTGATCAGACCTTCCCAACTGCCAAGGTGCAGCTCTAAGTGATTCTCAGGCCACTACAGAGAATTCAGGGAATAAAAAAACAGAGGTCTGGACACACTTTTCAAAAGCAATCTACTTCACAGATCATTTCTTCTCAGTGAGAGCCTGTCCAAACAGCCTTGACAGTTAGTTCATGGCAAGTACTTTCCAACCATTACCTTTCCACGAAAAGGATGATCATGTCCTCCTTGTTTGCATACTGCTTCAGGGCTGACTTCAGCAAACGGACCTTCTGCCCACCTCCAGCTGGATTCTGGTCATCTCCACCCTGCCACTCCTCATCCAGCCCCAGCACCTACACAGGACAGGCACAGGGTCACCTCAACAGGGCACAGTCCCAGCAAAAATAACAGTCCCAGGACAGATGGACTAGAGATATAGATTTATATATATAAATGTATCTATTCCAGGCTTTGATTTGGGCTGAGTACCAGGAGCACAGTAACAAAGCACTCTCAGCACAGGGACAGGAGCACACTCTGTACTGTGTGAAATGGCAGTGAAATGGAAAAGTGCCATGGGGCTCCCTTGAGCAGGAGTTATAGATCTCATCCCACACCAGCACTCAGGATGGAATAAGAGACTGCTGCAGAAATGTCCCAGTCACTGTATTTTGCAGCCAGCTAAGAGAGTAACTCTGTAGCCTCTTGAGCTTTTATTTAATCACTTTGTAGCCCAGTCTTATCCATTCCACAATTCAAAATTCCCTTGGACCAACCCCCAGGAAAGCTGCTGGACACCACCTGGACTTTGTAGTTGAAGAACTGGGCTGATCTTCTGAAGCGCTGGAATCCCTCAGTTTGCTTGGTGGCAACAGTCAGAACCAGCAGGTTTTCTGCACACAGGGAAAAGCACAAGAGACATATTCAGCCTGTGTTGTTTCCACACTTAACTCGATCCTGCATATAAAATGAGAGATTATGGGAAGATACAATTTCACTGCCTGAGTTGTGAGCTAGAAAAATAACATAAAATGTAGTAAGTGGGTTTTTTGCCCTGCTAGTGAAAGCTACACTTCTCTCACACAGAGTAAGAAGGAAATTAAACTTGAAGGTAAAAAATAGAACTACTACAGAATTCCTGTTTGGAAGCCATCCATTTAGTGCAGTTTTGGTTTCCTGTTCCCCACAGAGCTGCTTTTTTGTCACTCAGCATTGACTGGGTGTAGGGAAAACCAAAATTAGTCAGAATGTTATTATTCTCTCCCTCCAGTTTTCTACTGCATTCCTGAGGTGTTTTCCAGACTTCTTCATACATATTCAATGTAAATTTAATTGTGCTGTAACTTTCATTTACATTCCCCTCAAAACTTGCTTTTTATTTCCAGTCCCTTAAAAATGACAAAGCTAAATCTGAAGCTCTCTTTTAGAAGCTTCCCTGTGGTACTACTGGAATATGATTTTTTTTTTATGGGGAAGTTCTGGTTTCCTCATTGCCATGATGAAATCCTATATTTCACCTTAACAGTTTTGCTGGAGGAGGAATTTGTATAGGCTTTGGCAAAGGTGCTTAAATGCAAATCCTGGCCATCCGATTTAAACATCAGAAAATACCAGGAAAAACTGAAAGCACATTTTCTTGGCTTGAGCAGCCTCTTTTTGGAACAATGATTTTTTTTTTCAATGGATGTACCAGATGTATCTTCCTAGTGTACCCAAACTGATACTCTGTCTGGTCTTAGGGAGGAAAGATCTAGGAGCTGAAGTTCCAGATGGACCTGACAAAGGCAGCAAAACTGAAAAATAAGTGTAAGACTCCAAGTTAGGAAGAAAGAGGATATTCCCAAGGAAATTCCCCAAATCTTTTACCTACATCAAAATAAAAA
>VYZS01019918.1:30155-40223 GCA_013400695.1 Neodrepanis coruscans | reverse complement strand
AAATGTTATTCATATACCTGAATAATTAATGGTAGACTTGTACAACTCAGGCCATCTTTCTCCGGAAACACTTAATAAATTTTGACCTCTAAACATATGTTAGTTGCAAGATTGCTGATTAGTGTAGGCTTATTAGAATTGTTTTAATTTGAACAGGAACATCTTAAAATGTTCATTTACATTTCTGGGAGAATTTTCCAGCCACGGCTACAGATCTGTTGGTGAGCCTTCAGCCTGTTCTGTGGGGTGAACTGCCTGGATGGTGGAGTATGGCTGTATTTGCTTCTTTCCAGTGCCATCTACTGGCCAAAGTCGAATTCGTGTCATTTATTTGTCCTCACATCCTAACAGAGGTCATACCACTTCCAGGCAGGACTGTAAACTTTACGGTGTATGGTTAGAACTTGCTCATTTAACATCAGTCATATAATGTATAACCACAAGTGATTTATGAACAGCTTGTCAACATCTAAGTGTCATTGTGAACAATTTTCCTGTGCTTTCCCTGGTTTCTACTCTGTACCCTCATGGCTTTGCCACAAAGAGCCATCTCCTCCTTTCCTTCACAGCATCTTTCCCAGATGACAATAGCAAATGTGTCACATGATAGTTATGACATGCATTATGCTAAGTACTTTTATTTCAAGCATTTTGAGATTGAACAAGAAAAAACAACTGAAGCAGCACAAAATGCAAGCAGATGTTTTAAAGTGCTTCTCTTTTGCACAGTTAGCACAAATAGTTGTTGAATTGTCAGTAAATCTATTATCTCATGGAAATAACTGATGAATTTTTTGTATTAAGTCATTGCAGCATGTTGAATGTAGTCCAAATTAATCCTGGATTTTAAATTTTTTTTCCAATTGATATCAGTATCACTGTATGTGAACTATGCAACTTTTCTATTAGAACTCTTAGAAAAAAGAGGTCTCCTCTCCAGAATCAGTTCACTTGTATAAAGAAGATATTCTGAAGTTTTAATGCTGATGAGAAATGCTTAATCTAAACTATGATGTGTTTAAACACTGACAGCTAATGAAAGTGACAGTTCTGTGGTCTTGCTATGCTGACATGCACACTAGAATTCAAATTGACTTTCATTAAAGTGAGCAGATGTCCCTTTGTTTCAATAGCAGTTTGGAAAGAATAAATTTGCAATAAATAAAATATTTAAGAATCTTTGTTAGAGATGGATAAATATTCACTTTAATCTGACAAAATAGTAAGTTCTTTACAATTCAGAAACTTCATCAGGGTATTTCCTGACACTTTGTCTTTCCCCTGCAGGCCTGGACATCATAGGCATCAGAAGAGGTGAATAAAAAAGATGCTAATGTTTGACCCAGTCCCTATTAAGCAAGAAGCCATGGAGCCTGTTTCAGTGGTAAGACTTAAAATATATTGACCTTTATGATTACTCTAGTTTTTCCACCTTTGAATTCATACCAAGATTTCATTAAGCTTTGGACTAGCTTAGGAAAGCCTGTGAAGCTATGTTTTGCTCGTAGGCCAATCAGATTCACATTCTAGGAAAACTTTCTATAGTTTATTAATGTATTACCTTAAATGACCTGACTTATTACATGTCAGATTTGCTCTGGGGGTAGAAGCAGCAGCAAAGTTGCAACAGCTCCTATCTGCAGAGCAGAGGAGAGAACATCCAAGTATTCCTGAGGTATTGCTCTGCATTCATGCTGCTGATGGAGGTGGGTTGAAATTAAGTTGCCATGCTTCACAGTGGAGTGGCAAGACCGTATGGTTTCAGTGGTAACACCCTTGGACTAAGTGAACGGCTTCTCACTGTCCCTTTTTCTGTTTCTCTCTTGGTTGTGACAGCATGTGCCTGGTGCTAACCCTTTCTGCTCTAAACAGCAGAAAGTTAATCCTGAAAAGAAACCCAGTGGCTTTTCAATGGGCAGACTGGTTGCACTACTTTACCATGTGAACAGAGGAGAAACTAGGGCAGTGGAGAGGAAACAGGGGAAAAAGGGAAGAGGAGACACTTCTTTAAAATGGGGTTCATTTTTAGCGAACTTGATGTACAGGGTCATCTCAGAGAAGAGCCTGGTAAGCAAGATCAGCAGGGATGTTTAGGTGGGAGCAGTATGATGAGAGTTGTTGTGATGATACAGGCTGCTGCTGAAAGGGAAGGTTCTGGCTTTTCTTCCTTCTTGCCAGCTTTGTGTCTCCTTTGTGTGACTAAAGAATTATGTGGCCCTAGAATGATTTGGAACCTTTGGATCAGCTTACTGAGTGGTCAGAATTGCTAACCCACCAAAAATACAAATTTTTTGGTTAGATCAGGAGGCTGATCTGACTCATTTTGTGGCACTGCTCAATATTAGAGCAAGGGGAGGGGAGAGAATGAGACCTCCCTTTTAGTGATAGCCTGCAATAACATCAGATTAAGTGTAATATGCAACCACACCCTTAGAAATGCTGATCAATTAAAAGGGTGAAGTCAGTGTGCATAATTTAAGAGTGCATTAAACTCATGCTCTGAACAGCATCTTTTAGTGGAAAGTTTGTTTTTTATTTAAAATATAGGATAATTTTCATAAATTCAAATACGTCATCTGCAAGCCGTCTGATTTCTTCAATGCTATTGGTAACATTTTTTGGGAGTTAAATTTTTATGCATTCTAAAATTACAGCTTGATTTTCATGGGGGTTATTTACCTGAGAGTAATGATAGAAAAATAACTGTCACTGGAAGTGTGAGTGTGACAAATTCCAATATTTGGGTCAGGAAAGAACCTTAGTATTGACCAGCCTGTCTGTCACTTTAATCAACAACTACTATGTAACCTTATTAGTGATGATTTTCTAAGGGTGTCTAACGATATCCATTGAAAGCAGAAAATGGGCTAGTTTTACAAAACAGATGTCAGTACTGACAGACTGCAGTCTTTCAGGCTGTCTTTTCTGTACATCTGCCATCATCTTCCAAAGAAAGTTATGCAATGGCTTGCAGTGGTGTATGAGACACAAATGCCCCAAACAGTTGTGTGCTTCTGCAAGATGGGCAGGGTTGTTCCCTCAAACAGGTTCACCAGGAGAGAAGCAAGCAGTCTTTCCCAGACCAGCAGATGAAGGAAAAACTGCAGTGGGAGGAACAAGGGAGCATTTCTGAGCCCAGTGCATTTCAAGATTGTAGTTCCAAATGTGGCTTCTCTTCCTTCTTCTCGTAGTGTTGTGGTATCTTCCATGCATTGAACCTCTGGAGTGTTCTTATAAGTCAGTGTGATCACTCTGACCAGCCATTAAAGACTACTCACAGCATTTTACCAAATCCTTACGTTTTTCTTTCCATTATTGCATAATGAAAATATCCCAAACCCATGCAGAATGTAAAAAACAAAAAAGTCCAGAAGAGAGGATGCTTTTTGAGTGAGGTTCGTCTCATTGGATACTACTCTGGTTTCCCCTGTGCTGAGGACCATATGTGTTTCAGCTGCTATACACATACAGGCTGTTTAGCCCCCAACCCTCGAGGTCCCCAGCTCTTCTTGGTCTTGTGGCTTACTTGGAGCCCTGGTGCCACATTGACCTGGAAGAAACTGCTCTGGAGACACCTCTAAAGGGAGGAATTATGATATGGAGAGAACGTCCACTGAATGAGTTAGTTTTCTTGACCACATTTTGAGGCTAAGCATAGCACTACAGGCTGACATAACCCAGATATTTAAAAATCAGGATTATTTGTATTGCATCTGTCATTCTAAAAGTATCATTAGAGGTCAAATTAAATTAAACCACTTAAGAATTATTCACTCTTTTATCTAAACATACACTACACTGTAGATGTAAAGTCTGTCTTTAAAACATCCCATTAGTTGGAGTGGGAAAAGGAAACTAATAATAGTTTGGACACCACTGTATTTTAGGGTGTGTGGATGAGAGGATTAACTATACTTCTTAGGTGACTGAAGCTCGCATCCATAGCATTTCATCACCGTACCAACAGCTCATGCCATTTATTGAATTGGCTTATTGAACACTTCTCCTGATAGTTCTTAATGAACCAGTGATACAGTCATCTTGATTCCTCCCTTAATATTTGCTGGAAGGACTTTTTAAACATTTGGACAAGTAGCAGTTACCATTCAGTGAAAGAAGTTGCTTTTTTATATGTTACCATCCTTACTTGAATTGAATTGAAGCCATTTTTCTCTGAGTAGCAGAGTAGCACAAGAGTCTTCTGTGGATGATGAGATTTATTCCTACTACAGTATCAAATATTGCCAGTGCAGTATATACAGATCTAAAGGGTTATTATATATATATATATATAAAAGCAGGTTCAGCTAGAAATGTGCTGGTTTACAGTCCCACTTTTACTCACCTATCCAAAAGTGAGTGTCTAGTCTTTGCTCTGGATGTACCCTACAGGCCTCCCTGCCATGGGAGAGTGGGGGATCTGCCTGGAAGCTGCCCACAACCTTGGGAGACCGGTTGGCCCAGTCTGCAGCAGCACTTTTACCTTTTTGCAAGCCAGTGTGCACCAAAGTCAACCACTATCATCATAGCTCCCCTCAGCATTCACCAAGATTTAAATTGCATACACTTTTTCCTTTCCAGCATTCTTGCAATAAGAGAAATGTTCATAGGCGGTGACATTGTGTTCATCCCTGACAAACCTGCAGCACTGTAAATGCACTGATGCTTAGTGGTGGAATGTTTACAGTTTGTTGAAGCCAGGTGAACTTTGTTTTGTAAACCAGTAACAGCAATTTTAACAAAGTACTTAATATTTCTTAGTTTTTTTCCAAGAGGCCAGTCAAATTTTAAATTCATGGGGTTGTGTAGTTTATAAGAGATTTGGTGAATTGCTTCAAAATCTGTTCACCTACTCAGCAAATAAGTTGTTTCACCATGGCAGTATAACGTAATTTGGCAAATTATTTCAGAATAGTGCTTGGTAATGTTCCCTTGTTGGTACTTAATGTTTTTTTCCTGTTTAAACTTTGATTTTTTGGCTATGCCCATAACTTGTTTAGATTTAATAGATGGCAAGTGCTGTTAAATATTAAATTCTATCAATATTTAGTGGTCTTCATCACTTAGAATGCTAATAATTTTGTTGCATGGCTCAGCAATACTGGCAAGTCTACAGACAGCATTGCTTGCAATAATGGCATTTTAATAAAATTCTGAGGAACCAATTAGCATCAAAGATGAATGTTTTTATAGATTGGTTTGTAAGAATAGTCATAAAGTGAATAATGTTTCAGAGGTTTTAATGTAATACTTACTGTTTGAAGATTAATCACGGTTGAATATGCTGATTTGTTTGAATATTTTATGGAAAAGGTGACTCAGCTTTGTTGTTTTATCACAGTGCTATGAATGCAGCAGGAAAATGTTTTCTAAACTCACTGTTTCAAACAGTAACTCAAAAGAAGAAAAATATGTTTGTGTAATTTTGCAAAAATACTTTTTGCTAACACTGACATTTAAAAGGAACTAACTGTTCCTCCCTCACAGGGAAGATAAAGGTAAGAAACCCAGGAAGATGTATTGCTAGAAGTTTTCACCCCAGGAAAAAATTAACTGAAACGTTACGGAAATAATTGTATAAAATACAGTAGTTTTATGCTTCTGATCTGTTTCACTTTCTATCATTTTAAACATTTTTTTTAATCCTACTCATCAAAGTATTTTTGGTGCCAAAGAATTAATAAGGTTTTTTAATATTAATGTGAAACTGCTTAGCCTTAATGTGAAGATTTACTTACCTAAAATCCAAAGATAGCATTTTATTTAAAAAAAATTAATAACAGGACTAAAAATCTGTGTGCATTGCATTTTCTGTGTCTCTCTGCTGTGTTAGAACATCATATCAGTTTCCATTGTAAATTAGCTGTTAGTAAACAGTTTTTAAATGCAAATTGGTCTGGATAGTTGTTCAGTAATAGTGTACTCTGTGGTGCATGTTAATACTTCGTGGTTTATAAAAATAATTTCTAAATAGCATAATAATATATAAGAATATCATTAAAATGTAGAGAAAATCACATAGGTCAAGATTAGCTTTGGAATTGATATTGTAATGAGAACTGCTAGCCACCATTAACAGAAATATTCTTCCAACACTCCAAATGTTTATCCTTACACACATTTTCCAAAATCAGACTGGCTAGTTAGCTGCTTTATATCTCAAAAAATGGTTTAGAAAGGTTTAAAATTTACCTTTTGCACGCTTGAGTTTCTCATCCATTACTTACATTGTTCAGCTGTGTATTTTTTATTGATTGTAGGGTTCAGGTGTCATTTCTTGCTTTAGTGATGGTTGCTTATTGATTACCTTAGCATTTGATTGGGACTCATTACTTGGAATCCTAAGTCAAATTTAACTCCCCTCTTGCTAGAGTTCATGTTTCTCAATATATTGTTATATGCTGAGCATAGCAGCATGTGTTTTCCGGTCAGTTAAGAAATGTACAGCTTAGTATATGACAAGCAGGTTTTAAGGGGGTAAAAAATAATTGAACAAATCTTGAAAATTTGTTTTCATAGTCTGTTTTACATTGCTTCTGAAACAGTTAGTGAATCAGTACTTGAATAACTTCCTTTGTGTAGAATCTTGGGCTTTATTTAATTCACTTTTATTTAGAAAGTACAATAAAGTGCTTTTTTGAAACTTTTTATTTTGCATCAGTTGATTAGGTGTCTTTTCCAGCAGTAACTGTGTGTGATTTGTTATTTGATTTTTCTTTCTTCTCCACTCCTTCTGACAGTCATACCCATCCAATTACATGGACCAAATGAAGCCAAACAAATACAGTGTCATTTATTCTACACCAAGTATGCTGCACAATAAAGTCTACTCAAATCCTGAAGGACTATCAAATGGAATCCAGATGGAGCCAGTAGACCTTACGGTAAATAAACGGAGCTCACCACCTTCAACTGGAAGTTCTCCTTCCCCGCTAAAATTTCAGACTGTGCATAGGAGAACTTCACCTGGATTGACTCTGTCCTCACCCAACTCACCTCTCAGTAAATTCACACCGTCACCCCCAGGAGTACAGCCTATTTCTATGCCAATAACAATCCCACCTGTAATGGCTGCTGCTCTTTCACGCCACGGACTGAGAAGCTCTGGAATACTCCCAGTTATACAGCCTGTTGTGGTCCAGCCGGTTCCTTTTATGTATGCTCCCCATCTCCAGCAGCCCATCATGGTGTCCACAGTTCTTGCAGATGAGATGGAAACTCCAAGTAGCATGCAAGGTTGGTGTTGTCAGTTCTTTTTTATGCTGTCTCATCCTGGGAAAATAACACCATCCCCAAGCACTTGTTTTCTGTATGTCTTTGCATTTTCAGAAATGAAACATGATTCTGTTCTTCTAAAATATGCAGGCATAGAATTGTTTGTGTAAATGTTTTACCAAATTTATCAAGGTCATGGATTCACAGAATCAATAAGGTTGAAAAAGACCACTGAGATAGCTGAGTCCAACCTATGACTGAACACCGCTATGTGCCACATCCAGTCTTTCCTTAAAGACCTCCAGGGACGGGACTCCATCATCTCTCTGGGCAGCTCATTCCAATGTCTCATCACCATTTCTGTGAAAAAATTCTCCTAACTTCTCCCCTGGGACAGCTTAAGGCCATCTCCTCTCATCTTGTTCCTAATTGCCTGGGAGAAGNAAGTAGCTAACAGAAGATCAGCAGAAGAATGAAAAGCAGTTACCAGTTTTGAGGAGTGGGAAGGATTATTGCTGTGCGTTAACTATAAAACTGTTAACTATGTAACTGTGCAATAAACTGTAGAAAAACATTCTTCTCCCCCACTGCCATTGTGAAATGCAATTTCAACTTTTTTTTTTCCCCTTCTTTAGTATGGGAGTTAATGCATATTTATACATCGCAACCACATATGTTTGCCATTTATATCATGTATTTCCAAAATTATGATAGTCCCAATCCTACAAATTACTGAAAGTCAGACTCCCAACAAGCCAATGATAACCTATGTATGTAAAACCAGCAGCAAACTCAAAAGATACCCAAAGGAGATTTTATATTGATCTCCATATTTATGTTACTTGAAATACCTTTCTTTAAAATGAATGTTGTGATTTTCTCTTCTTGAAGGACCATTTTGTCTTTTCAAAAATTTTGGCTGCTTGATGGAAAGAGTCTCCTGCAAGTTCTGTATATATCCAGTGAAATTCCATGTTTACCTGAGGCCATTGTTCTGTGGCTGATTTTTTTTTGTAGTTCCTAAAGCTTTTTCTCCTCTCAGTCATTTGTTTCCATCCCAGTACCAACTCATTGTACTGGTATAGCTGTTACTGGCACCACATCACCTGGATCGCAGATCTAATTGGGTTTAAAACAGTGCTGTTTGTGAAAGGCAGGGCAAGGGTTAGAAAGAAGAAATTAGGCCTGAAACATAAACCTTTTAAATGGAAACATTAAAATTTCTTCAGGAAGTAACTGAGGAGCAATGACCACCTTTTCCATTTCCTGTTTTCCTAGAGAAAATTCTGTCAACTTACTAAAAGCATGAAATGGCCCAGAGCCTGGCTAATCCTTCAGCAGGCAGTGCTCTGGTTAGGCATAAAGGCTGGCAGCATGGTCCTGGTGTGAGCTGAACTTGGGAACTGAGCAGGACTTATAGCACATAATCTCAGAATCCATTTCTGCCCTTTCTTCCTTCTCATTGTCACCCTTGAAGCAGTTACATTTGACCTCAGCCCACAGAGTAGGGGAAAAAGGCTCCAAACCAAACTCTAAAACCCAGTGTGTGAGTGTGAGAAAGCAAGCACAAGACAGATGGTCTCCTGTGTTCCCTTCAGAAGGCTGACTCTTCTCCTGCTCATGGCCATTGGGTTAGTAGGCACACTGCAGCTCCAGGGCTAACTGTATTCCACACAGCCTTCTTGTGGGCACCCCTCCTTCTAACAGCTTAGATGCAGCTTCTAGACTGTAAGATCTTTGCAATTAACTGGTTGACGGATAACTTTTAGAAACAATATGCTCTTTCTTTTAAAATAACCTTGTATGTTTTATTATGATAAACATATAATAGTAAACATCCGTGTTTACTAGTTGGTTACTTGCCTTCCATGATGGACCTGCCACACAAGGGAATCAGGTCTATATGTATTTGGAAATAACTAGTGCTAGGTCAGGACTATCAAATGGTTCAGTTTACTTTTTGTCTCTGTTAAGCCTCTTCAACAAGAGCAAACCAGTAAGTGCTGTTCCTGGCTGGTACCACACCCTTCCTCCAGGGCTGAGACTTCTGTAGACTTGTCACCTGCATTAGTGATTTGCGTTATATATTTNATCACCATTTCTGTGAAAAAATTCTCCTAACTTCTCCCCTGGGACAGCTTAAGGCCATCTCCTCTCATCTTGTTCCTAATTGCCTGGGAGAAGAGACCTACACCCACTTTGGNGAGTCCAGTTTCCACAGGAAACCCATCCCCTGAACAAAGAATATAAAATTTGATGTAATTGATACCTTTATTATAAAAACCCTTTCTATAGTCTGTGTTTCCAAAGCGTCTCCTCTGCTTGCCCATGCAGAGCATTCTGTTCATGGTGACCCTGTCCTTGAGTATAACTCATGCTGTTAACATAGTGTGGTCTGTGGTAAAGAAAGAAAAGCTGTCGAAATTGTAACATGATTTTTGGAAGATACTCTTATCNGCTCCAGACCCTTCACTAGCTTCACTGCCTGTCTTCATACCTACATAAAACCATTTATCTACTGAGATTTGGAGTGATAAAAATGAATAGAAATGTTTTGAGTCATAGTTCATCCAGAGGTAGACTGAAACTGGAAGATTTTGTTTAGCAAAATCTGTCGCACTGAATATAGAATGGATTTCTTTTGTTTTAACTACAAATTTTTATGTATATTTTTTATTTCCATAACTCTTTGTATTTTTTTATGTTCTCTTCCCTCTCCTACCCCATACAGTGCCTGTCATTGAGTCTTATGAGAAGCCTACACTGAAAAAAACAATCAAAGTAGAGCCAGGAAGTGAACCATCAAAGACTGACTTCTATCCTGAACAATTGTCACCTCCAATGATGACTTCA
>VYZS01019918.1:16537-26632 GCA_013400695.1 Neodrepanis coruscans | reverse complement strand
TTTAGAGAACTGTTTCTTTGGAACCTAGAAGCCTGCCTTTCTTGTTTAAGAGTGTGTGCATCTGTGTCTAACTTCACTATCTGGGGTTTCCTGCCATTATAGTCACTGGAGAAAGAGAATTTGTCTCCCAATTTCAAGTTTGTAGCTCTAGGACAAGAATTAATAATAGAATTAAACTTTCCCCACATCAGTAATCCCCATTTTGCTGCTGTGGAGAGTCATAGAAAATATTTTCCTTCTTCAGCCATGCACAAGATTTTCTGTTGTTAGTATATGCCCTTTATTTTGCTCAGAGAAGCAGGTATTCAGTGTTTCTGAAAATTAGGCCCTAAAAGAACTTGGTCTAAGTAACTAATAGAACCTAGTGCTATAAAACATGATTCAGTTGGTAAAAAAAATGTAAAATACAGTAACTGAGAAAAGACAGGAGTTTTAAAAAGCTCGTATCTGTCACATGGAGGAGCTGGGTTTGCAATAAGGAAAGGTGATTACCAGCACATTATATTTGAAGTTTCAGTTAAAAGCTAGAAAGTGTATTGAAAGCTTTGATACAGGTCTGCTAAAGGGTTGAAAATGGCAACTTTGTGATGTTGCAAGATTTGTAATTCCACATACCTTTTTGACAAACATACTTACTGCCTTTTCTAACACTGATGTGAAAGAAAGAATCAAGGTTGTCTCCAGTTCTACATTAGGGGATTTATGCAACCTTTTAGGATGCTCATGTGTTTTCATATGTGTGAACGTTTATGGTTTTGTTTGTTGCAGATGTCCATATGTAGTTAGTGCATGTCTTACCTGACTGTACCTGTGGGCTTCTAAAGTGAAAAATTATGTTTATGAAGGTGGAGGGACAATTTCAGACATCCTGTGGGTGTGCCACACAGGCTAAGCTCTACTTTTAGGAATTGACGTCAGTGGTACAGGGAGACCGCACCCTCCTGCCAGCACCAAACAGGAAATTCTTAATTACATTCTAAAGGAGTGGCTGGAACAATAAAGATTGAGTTCTGCTTTGAAACCCTAAAGATACAACTTCTTTAATAATGTGGAATAGCTGTTTCCAATTACAAGCAAATTAGTTACATTTGAAGGAAAAAGAAAAATTGTGACCAAATAGAAGAAAAGTCTGCTGTGAACTCAAGAGCCTGAGAAATCTGAGTTTGAATGAAAAACAAGAATTTGAAGTGGGTTTTTGATTTGTAGGATTAAAAAAAGTTAGGAAGTAGAAAAAAAGGCTACATCATGCCACAAAGTGAGTAAACATTTAAAAATGTTATTGCTAGAATTCACAAAATTTGCTTAACTCTGTTGAATTTTTCGACATACGTGTAATGTTGTTCTTTCTGCCAAGAGACGGAGAGGTAGTGAATAAAAGGCTCTGTTACGAATCATATTAGCTGAGGTTTGCTGTGCTAAATGCCTTTCATTTTTAACATTAAATTTGACTTTGCAGGAATCACACTTCAGTTATAGTTCAGCCAGGAAAGAGACCTTTACCTGTGGAATCTCCAGACACACAAAGGAAGCGCAGAATACATCGATGTGATTATGAAGGCTGCAACAAAGTCTATACTAAAAGCTCCCATCTGAAGGCTCACCGAAGAACCCATACAGGTTTGAGCATTGCTATGCTTCTCTTTCATCAAGTGTATGGTAGAAGAGTAGGCTAAGCTTGTTGTTTCTGCTAATGACCAGGTGGCCACAGATGTAAATAAAATGACAGCAGTTTGATCTGCCGTTGTTGTGAATATAATCAAGCAAGACAGAGTACATAGCAGGAAAAACCCACAAGAGACTGTAAGCCAAAGCAGGTTCATGGTGTGTGCTGGTGTGCTTTACATTCACTGGCTCTTCACTCATTTTGTGTCCATTGCTTGCATATTACTCAATCTCTGCAACCTGTAAACACCAAAACAGTTCAAATTGCACTGCCTCACGTATGACATCACTCTTAAATTTGACTGAGACTTCCATGGGAGTAGCCCATTTACAGAAATCTGTACTGTGTGCCAAATGCAAACACATCTGCTCTGAGGACATGCTAACCAGTGGTCCCATGGTGCTCTCTTCTGAATGAGTGCTTAAGTAAACATATCTCTATCTATCTTCTCCACAGAAATGTTCCATCTTGGCACATTGAATTAATATATATACACATTCAAGGTTTTGGGGCAGTACAGAGGTGTTAAAGAAGAAGGAGAATGACATGTTAGTCATTTTAAGTTGAGGTACTTGTGACAGTGGTGCCAGTTACTACATTAAATTTTAGAAATCATAAGATTTCTGCCTGCTGTACTGAATGGTAGCACAGTCCCTTCCCCCAGATAATCTAGAGTATGAGGTTACTGTTTTGAAAATACTTGAACAAATGCTTAAACCTTTGCACTTCTGGGCTTGATGAGACAAAGCAAGTGCTAATATGGCAGAGAGAGGAACAGAGAGACAATAAAAAATAAGTTATAGCAGGAAAAAATTTTTCATGTGTTAACTTCAACTACACAGTTTCAAGTGTAGAGTACTCTGCACCCTTTGCTATTTGCAGGCCTTTTCAATAAGCATTAAAGTACTTGCCAAAATTTGACAAAGCAAGAAAATAAATCTGTCATATATTTAACTGATATGGTAAACTGATGTGTTTTAAATCCCCACTTCTGTGTTTCCTTTTTCAGGTGAAAAACCATACAAATGCACCTGGGAGGGATGCACATGGAAGTTTGCTCGTTCTGATGAACTAACGCGGCATTTCCGCAAGCACACAGGAATCAAACCTTTTCAGTGTCCAGACTGTGACCGTAGCTTTTCACGTTCAGACCATCTTGCTCTTCACAGAAAACGCCACATGCTTGTCTGAATGTCTTCTGTCCTGACTCCTGTCACACCTTTTTTATTTTTTACACATGCATTTTAATTTGGATTCAGCTGGTCTGGATCTTTGAGTTTATACCATTAAAAGCTTACGTATGGTCAGTAACAGATGTAATCTAACCCTTCAATGTCCTTGCCACGGGTCAGACCTAAAGAATGTGAACACTTCTTTTTTTTCTCCTGGGGATGCTAAGCAAACCCTTTCTGCATTCAATATGTTTAACATATTCCATTTGTGAATAAGGGAATTTGTAAACTAACAGATTTTGTTGGTTTCTTCATATTATCAACCCAGCATATACTGATTAGTAAATGTTACTGAATATCCAAAATGCTAGTCCTTGCCAGAGACTTTTATTTATGTGCCCAGTAAGAGATACACTCTCATTTTATGCTCAACAATGCAATGTATGGACACTCACAGCTGTGTTGATTTCTGCAATGTGGTTAATACAACAGTTTTAGAAAGACACCTGATTTAGAAATCCCCTCTACCCAAACAGTGAGTAACACTGAGGAAATAAATTTAACAGTGTATTTACTTTACAGAAAGATTGAGTCATAGTATCATTTATCCCAATCAAGAAGAAAAATTGGCAGGAATTGATCCATATGCAGTACTGTGCATCTAAACCAATGTCATCTGTCATCTGTATTATAGTACATTATACATCCTTTATTTTATTGCATAATGCCCCAGTGAATTTGTTAAATGAAGACTTTGTGTAACACTGTATATCTGGTTTCAGTGCAAGTGTATGGGTGGAACACGCACAGTCAAGAAAACAGCATGAAGCTGAGTTGAAGGAGGTTTAGGTTGGAAAAGGTTTTTCACCCAGAGGGTGGTTGGGCACTGGAACAGCCTCCCCAGAAAACTGGTCACAGCACCAAGGCTGACAGAGTTCAAGAAGTGTTTGGACAACACTCTCAGGCATATGGTGTGACTCTTGGGGTGTCCTGTTCAGGGCCAGGAGTTGGACTTGATGATCCTGATAGGTCTCTTCCAACTCAGCATACTCTATGGTACTCTCCTGTGACTTAGCATTAGAAGATAGTCATAAAAGCCTAATGCCCTTCATTTCAGGGATATGCTGCAATCATGCCCCTGCATTTCCTCTAAATAATTTTTTCTCTTTGCTATACCTCAGAAAACAGCAATCATTATGCCAGAAATGCTCTGAACTGTATTGTGAATACCGCTTTAATACACTAGGGTATTTAAAGTTACTAATCCACAATATTTCTATGAGAAGATGGCATCAGATATGAAGCATTTCTGATGATAAAAATTGAGTCATGAGTCATGTATATTTTGCATAAAAATGTATACCAAATCATTCTGTTCCTAACTGATTTGTGACTGGTATTCTGTTGATGGTAAGTAGATAAAGCTTCCCTGTGAATGTGTCTATTCCATTAAAACTTCACATCAGCAAGTCTTAACTCCCATGTCTGTTAGCAAACAGAGCTCCATAGGTAAAATAAATTCAAGCAACCTGCAGTTGACCCCAGAAATATGCCCATCTGGGAGCCCTCTGAAGGGAAGGTTTGTGTCTGTATTAGCCAGCAGATTTTGTGGCACTGCAAAGAAACAGGGTGTATTTCTCCACACTCATTGCACCAGTGTGTTTTCCTTCTTTGTTCTACTTAAGGCAGACACTATTCACTGCAAGTTAAACAGACTGAAGTCAGGATTTCCTTTCTCTTGGAAAGGAATAATGGAGGTGTGAGGGGAGGAAGAGTTTCTTAGAATTCTGCAGGAGGAGACAGGTGGAGTGTCCATCTGAAGGTGGGTTATGGAGCAGGTAGACTGTGCTTCTATGTCCTGTGAGGCCCGATAGCAAATAATTTTGGAGATGCAGGAGTGCGAGTGCAAAGAGCCTTCCCCTGGTGATAGGACTTCACCACCTTTCTGCTGACATCCACATACATGTAGAATTAGAGAAGGAAAGGTCTACTTCCTGGAGAAAAACAACATGCAACTTCTGTAAACTAGAAAGTGTTATTTCAGTTCTTTAACAACCCTTACATGTGAGCGTATGGGACTGGCTATTTTATGTAAGCATAGAGCCCTGAATGTGCACTTTATGAAGGGGAGAACAGGGAGTTGCAAAGCACGGCTGGGAACATTTATTCTTTGGCGAGGAAGATCTATACAGCTCTGTTACGGCTCCATACATTCTTACTTCACTAGGGCTGAGGGAAGTTATGACTTCGTGTAACTGACCCTGATCTGCTTATATATGGTGCCAAAAAGCTTAAGACTATTGGCCTTTTTTTGGTAGGCCAGATTGTTAGCGACTCAGAGGAACTTGTAGAAAAGAGACTGATATTAATGAGCAGCTGTTCCAGAAGGGGGATTTTTGTTGCATGTTTTTATTGTCCGCAGTAGCAGAATTGGCTCTAGGTTTTAATGGCAGTTCTGTAAATGTAGGTGCCATCAATGGCTAAGAGGCTGCGTGGAACCCTGTGGCACCAGTCACAAGTTTACAGACATTCAGTATCCTGGGATAAATACAATTCTCTATTCTTTTCTAGGGGAAAAGGCAGATACTATAAAAATAAGCAGCTTAATGGCAACTGGTCCCATTTTTGGCTTAATGAATGCAAATGTATAAAATTTGGGATGTTTAAGGAACATTTCAAAGCTATTTCTCTTTTGAGGCTTTCATAAAATGTTTTTATTAATATATTCTGTTTCTTTAAAAACTATTTCTTAAAAAAAAACTTAAACTATTTCTTTAAAGTCAGAAACTAGAATCAAATACCCTTACTTCAGATAATTTAGTCTAGGTTAATTGCCATGTTAATTCATTGGCTTATATAACTTTTTCCTGGAAGTATTTATGCTGATTGTGGGGACAAATACAGTGGAGACTCAACAGAATTTTAAAATATTTTCATCCATGTGCCTTGTGAATTAGGACAACTGAAATTTAAATATAAGTATTGGAGATTATTTCATGTAAATGCCTTCCTTACAGGATTTTTCACTTGTGTCTGTGGTGTCTTTGTAGGATGTCAAAATGGTAACAAACAAATATGCTTTCATAGTTCAGTGAAATGTGAATTTACATCTTAACCATCTCATTGTTTCATTTTAGCAAACTTTGATTTGAGGGATACCTCGTAATTTTTAAATATACACAACTTTTTGAAGTCAGTCCTTCCATCTTTGCCCTAAAGAACAGCCAGTTTAGATAGAAAACCCTAATCGTGGAGAATGTGTATATTTAAAACTCACACCTTTGCCCTAGCAGTATTGCCCTGTGCAGTTTCTAACAGGTAATACTGTTTTACTAAAATGTGCCTGTTAAGTCATTTGGTTATAATAAATTACTAGTTTTTCTAATACCATTACAAAAAGCCACGCAGAGATTAATGTGTGACGCTTGTTTGAACATATACCCACATTCTGCAGTGATAATCCAAATGCTGCACCTTGTCCAAATATATTATTGTCTCTGTCATCGTAGATGAAAACAAATCTGTAAAAATTTACAGAGCATTTTACATCTCTTAAGAGGGCTACACCAGTTTTCATTATATTTTACAGATATTAGCACTTTTATTATGTACTTTAGAGGATCAAAATAATCTTGCTTAGCATCTCTCATCTACAAATATAGCAAGGATGTTTTATTTACTTTAATATTTCTATAAACTATGCAGAATTTTTTAATAAAATGTAATATATTTTATAAGCTAATAAGACAGAGTGAGTAATTAAAGGTTTTTAGTGTGTATTACTATAACTTGCAAATATGGAGACATTTTGGTAATCTTTTCATACTAAAGATGTGAATGTTTAATGTACTTTTACTGTTTCTACTTTGGTAGTCCAATGGGAATTCAGTAATGACATTTTGTCATGTCAAACTGTGAACATAAATTTGTACTGTACAGTCCTCATACTATATTTAGTATACAGTGCATATGTATTATACTTGTTAATAAAACACTCAGAATATTGTTTGTGGTCATGTTGTCACATGCTGCATGACAAAGAGCAGTGACTCAGCTGTGAGGTTCGGAGGAATGCCTGGACACCTCCGTGGGTTCTGGGGTTTTGAATGGCTGTTCTGCAGGACCCATGGGCTGTTCTGCAGGCCCATGTGGCATGCCTGCCACACACAGGGCCCAAGGGCAGGAGCACAAGGTACTGTAGGTACTGGCACTGCTTCCAGCTGCTGAGCGCTGGAGGAGCTGTGCCCAGCAGCACACTTAGTGACAACCTCACTGAAATATTTTACTCGCTTCTAATTAGGGTTCTAATTAGTCCATAGGGAGGACTGGAGCACCAAATATACAAGTTTGCCTTTTTTATCACTTGCAAGATGACTGACTGGGCCTGTTCCCTTAGGCATGCTCTGCCCCACAGACCAGGATGCCAGAGGCACCAGCTCATGGTCGGGCTGCCAACACATTGACACACGTGGACACACCTGCAGGCTTTGCTGAGAGATGAAGAAGAATGGGTTTTTATTTATTTGCACCTTTTCAGACGCCTAAGAAGAGTAATCCCAGTTGAATTCACTATGCATCTCAACATATCCAGTTCCTGCTAAGGTAATTGCAATTGGGATGTTAGTCTGTTGCTGCCTGGGACCCTGCAGATCAGCCTGGTGAGCACCTATGCTATGCCAAGGTGACTGAATGGAAAGCAGGTACAGCAGAAATGAGGCATAAAAATAAAACATTGCAATCAAAAAACAAGATGTGAGAAAATTACTGGCTTGTGTTTCTTGGTCTCCTGCTGGAAAATAAGGACTGCTCATCGTAAAGCCAGAGCCCACTCACATCATGCTGTTGATTTCTAAGTTTCGCGCAGAAGGGATGAACAGCATGGGAGACAGTTACAGACACTGACTGACCCAGTGTGGGAGCTCGCATAGGACAGGGCTCGTCCTGACCTGTCCTCTCTAGCCTGCACACGCCTGCAAGAGGCTACTCCAGTTGCTGGGCTGATAGGATTATCTCTTTCAAAGTTTTCCTGAGTCAAAATTCGTTGCATGTGTTCTGGACTGGGCTATCATTGTCAGGAAACAGTGATAATTTAATTGGCCACTGGGTGTCCCTATTAGTCTGAGGAATAAGGCAAAATTTAAGCTTATGAGACTGTAATTTTAGATAGTTTTCTTTTATTTGAGAAACGAAGCCGTTCTCTCTGTCTTACCTGCTATCATTGACTCTGATCCTGTCATACACAGAAATCTGTTCAAAGATTCAAAACTGATGTATTTATCTTTACTGCCATTTTTAGCCATAAAAACACTTTATATATATCATGCACAATTAAAACTCTGGTCTGGCTGAACTAAGCCAATACACGATGTTGCTTTCATGTGTGCTCCCAGGCTGGTGAGCTTAAGGAGAGCAGCACCTGACACCATTTTAATGAATACAGACATTACTATGATAGTATTTCAAGAGTTCTTACCAAATACTCATGTCCTGTAAGTCTTGCAAACTTCTTTAATAGAAGAAGATGTATGAAAACATTTGAAAAAAAAATCAACAGTGTATTGCCTCATAAAAAGCAGTGAAGGAAAGAATTTGCTACATTTGGCTAAAACAAAAAATGATCAATAGTTTATGTACAGAGTTTCAGGAAAAAAGAAAACGGAAGTCCCAACAGAGAAGTAGTGAGAAATATTGTCAAATGCTAACTTAAAAAAGAAAACCACAATAAAATGAGCCTGTTTTATCAAAGGAACACAGAAATCTATTTTAAGAAACTGTAGTGTATGGTACAGTATGTAAGTAACTGAAATATTTGGTATGTGCATCAAAGACCTGTGAGGTGGGAAAGACAGAGTATAAAGGGTTTTCCAGTGTTAATATCCTAGAACAGTAAATATGGCAGATTTGAGAAAATATTCCTTTAACACTCTTCTAAAGCTTAGGTTTCACAACAGTCTTAAAGGTGAGAGACTCTCTCACGACCCAGACTGTACATTTTTTAGGACATAAACTCGTGTTTGCTGATGCATTGCATTTACAGACACCGGAAAGCCTGATCTGAGAAATTTTACTTCCTCTTTTTTCATCTAGTTAACAGCACAGAGTAGATGCCCTTTAGCCCATTAGCACTAAGTGTGAGTGCTAATCTTGCCCTTAGGCTGTAATATCCGGGAGGGGGAGAAATCTTTCAGGAAGGAGGGGCACAGGTTTTCTGGTAACCTTCTCCTCTTTAAAGTGTTGAGGAGCCCTAGAGAGGTAGAATCATAAAATCATAGAATCATAAAATGACTTGGGTTGGAAGGGACTTTTAAAGGTCATCCAGTCCAACTTCCCTGCGATAAGCATGGACAGCTTCAGCTAAATCAGATCACTCAGAGCCCTGTTCAGCCTGACTTTGAATATTTCCAGTGAGAGAGCATCCACAATTTGTTTGGATAACCTCTTCCAGTGTTTCACCACCTGAATTATAAAACATTTCTGCTTACGTCCAATTTAAATCATCCCTCTTCTAGTTTATAGCCATTACCTCTTGTCTTATCACAGCAGTTTGTCTCCATCTTTCCTATAAACCCTATTTAAGTACTGAAATGCCACAAAAAGGTCTTCCTGGAAAATTCTCTTCTCCAGGCTAAACAACCCCAGCTCTCTCAGACTTCATAGGAGAGGTGCTCCACAGGAAATGTGCTCAACACCTCTGATCATCTTCACGGCCCTCCTCTGGACCTGCTCCAAAAGGTCCATGTCCTTATTTTGGGGGACGCACAGCAGGATGCAATCCTCCAGGTGGGGTCTCACCAGAGTGGAGTAGAGGGGCATGTCGTGGTTTTACCACAAATTTAGCGATTTTGGACAAGAGATTTCCGAGAGAAGCCACAAACACACCCGAAAATGAAGAAAACACACAAATATCACAGTTTATTTCGCGCACACACAAAACCCAACAAATAAAGTGCAACAAACAAACAAATTAAGTTTCCCAGGGCCCGTGTTGGGATGAGGATGCTCTGGAAATAGTGCTGGTCTCTCTCTGGGCTCCCGGAGAGACGCCGGGGTAATTAGAGGAAGCACACGGCCAATCTGAGTGCTCTCCAGCAGCATGAGCTTCTGCTCAGCTGTTTACTGAAGAAAAACACTCAAGAAAGTTACAAACCGCGAGCACCCCCCTCCCTCCCCTTCCCAATAGCCCCAGGAGGGATTTAGTGCTGATGGAAGAGATGTGGTCTTTGGAACCCGGGCAGTAGCCGCCGATAATAGCTAGACCAC
>VYZS01019918.1:0-16043 GCA_013400695.1 Neodrepanis coruscans | reverse complement strand
GGCGCAGGGCCGGGCGGCCCAGGAGCGAGAGTGGCCGCCAGGGCTGCTGGCACAGGGCGAAGCCGCCGCACCGATGTTTGCCCTGGACCAGCTCCCGCCGCCGGGGCTGGAGTGCGTGGAGGAGCCAGCGGCGGGCATCAGCGCCGGGCAGCCCCCCGGTCCGTGCGGGCGGGGGGAAAAAGGATCGTTCCCCCCCGTCCTCGCCCAGCCGCCGGCCCGCACGGCAGGAACAGAGACCATTTTTACTTTCGGTTTTTACCCTACGACAGGCAGACCACAGTTCTTTTGATGCAGTCCAAGACATGATTGGCTTTCTGGGCTGCAAGTGCACATTACTGGCTCATATCCAGACACTCATCCAGCAGCACACCCATGTCCTTCTTGGCAGGGCTGCTCTCAATCTATTTATCTCCCAGCCTCCACTGATACTAGAGGTTTCCCCAACCCAATGCAGGACCTTTCGCTTAGCCTTGTTGAGCCCCATGAAATTCCCATAGGCCCACTTCTTAAGCTTGTCCAGGTCCGTCTGGATGACATTCCATCTCTCAGATGTGTGAATCGCATCTCTCAGCTTGGTTGTCATCTGCAGATGTGTTCAACTCCTTTGTCTATGTCCTTGATAAAGACATTAAACATCACTGGTTTCAGTACAGACCCTGAGAGACACCACTTGTCACCAATGTCCATCACTGAGTTGTTGACCACGACCCTCTGGATGTGACTGTCCAACCAATTCCTCAATCAACTCGTTAAGAGTAAGGCAAACTTTTCTATTGTGTTAAGAGGAAGGAGCTTTGGCAGAAAATAACCCCCCTGGCCTTCCAGCTAGTCCTCAGATATCAGAGGGGCTAGGGAGGCTGGGCCTAAATTCTGAGTGGTAGCCAATTTAGCACTAAGCAACAGAAGCACAGAGCCAATGTGGAACTGCAAGTCCAGTCACGTTCAATAAGGACTACCAGGATTATGGATGCACAAACAGATACAACATGTCTGTTTGTATGATTGACTAGAAGTCTGATAATATGTATAAAATATATGCATCTTATAGTTTTATATATTATATAATGTATTAAAATATAACATATAAAAATATGTATAATATGTCATATAATAGTAAAATATTGAGAGCTTATATAAAATATATTCTAGATAATATAATAATAAAATGTAGTGCTTAAATGTGATCACAAACAGAAGCCAGTTTTCTGAATTTTCCAAGGAAGCGCCTAGTATTTGCCACATGTTCAAGTCTCACCCAATAGGTGTCCTTGTGGGGCAGGAGATAGGTACAGCCTATTAACTATCCTGGGATACAAGGATGGAATCTTGTCTGACCTCCTTCCTCACTTAAGATATATTTAGATTATTTTCTTTGAGGGAGAGGAAAAGTAAAGTTAGAGTTGATGCAATTTCATGTCTAGTTGTAGTTTGAGTCATACATGTAAAGCACATACAGGTTTTACTTTATTAGCATATGTGAAGACGTGAAAAGTAATATGTGTTTTTGAGTTAATAAAGCAAAGTCACCATCTGAGTAATTCCTTTGTTTTAGTTCCTGTTAGCTGTTTTGTTTTTGACAGTGCATGACCACAACACCTCCATGCTGCTCCATCCTTTGTTTCGTGTCTCCCTTGGGGCAGTACACCAAGCTCCCTCAGCGTTCTGACACCTAAGATGTGCAGACAGCTTCCTTCTGGTGAACTACTGCCAATGTGTGCATTCCTTCTTCCTGAGCTTTGTTTTTCAGTATTTTTCCACACTCATTAAATCCATCTCTCTCCAATTTAGAAAGGATGTTGATCAGGACCATGTCAAAGGCCTTGCAAAGGGCCCTTGTCCACGGCTGTAGTCAGTACATCGTAGAAGGCCACTAGGTTGGTCAGAAAAAGGTAAAGTCAGGTAAAGGCTACAAAACTCCCATCCAGCTTAATGTGGACTGGCTTCTCTGAGTGAATAGTTCCTTAAGTAGCTGAAAGCTGTATAGCCTACAACCCTTAAATTATAGACAGATGTAACTGTGGTTATAGCTGAAATAAAGAAGCCACTACCGTTTGGACAGGTGACTGCATAAGGGCACACTGTGATGTGATGGAGGAAGTAAAGAAAAACCTGTTGTGAAGAACCTGTTAGGAAGGAAGCAGCTTGTAGCTTGTAGCAGGATGCTCTGCCTAGAGTGAGGATAAAACAGCTAAAAAAAATATCTTGTTTACAAAGCTATCAGTGGTGAATGGAGAAGGTGGTGTTACGATGCTTTTGGTGCTGAGGAATGCTGAAACCAGCCTGACACATCAATTCCAAAATTAAACACATTGAGGAAGAACAATGTCTCCTGATAGAAGCTGGCACCTGTGAAGATGTGGAAGACCTGATAAAGTGCCTGATAAAGGAACCAACAAGTGATACTACTGATAACTTAGATAAAGCTGCTGAGCTAGCACAGCTGGCCTGGAGACATCTGGCTCACAGTCAATCATATATAAAATATAAAAGCTCATTTTTTAGTAATAGGGTCTTTAACATACCCCTCTTGGAGGTGTGTGGAGTTTCCCTTCTTGAGTGGGGACACCCCTTAGGGTTAGTTCTCCAGGCTGAGGGAATGGGACTTGCCCAGAGTCGTTGGTATGGGTGGGTAACACCAATCTCTACTCAATAATTGTTCTTACTGGTTTTAACATGGTTGCTTCAATATTACTTCAAAAATAGTACACTATGCTAGTAGTTATAGCTACCTATACTGTAAACAATTCTGTTTAAGGTCTTTTTAGTCTAATTATTATCATTATCAAAATCAATGCCTGGTGTACGCTTGGTGAGCATTAAAGATCACATGCTCTTACTGGTTTGCTCACCTCACGTGCTGCTCACAGTTGAGCTCACAGGGCTTTGCACTTCTATTAAGTCAAAAGTATGATTACACAACTCCACATCACCAGTGAAATGACACGACATACGTAACAGATAAAGAATAAGTGATTTATTGGACTGTCAAATCCAAGCACAGCAAAAAACTATCTCCTATAAAAAATACTACTAGTTTATTCAGTTAGACTTTAGCAGAGAAGTTATTTCCAAACAAAAATTACTCCTTTTTCACCTGTATGATGACCCTTAACCTACTGGTTAAAAGAGTAAGGTAACGGAGTTCAGTGGAATTCTAGAGATAAAAGGGGGCTCACCTCCAAACATCAAGTTTCTAATTTTCAGAAAAGAGGAAAAACATGCAACCCACTATAGCTTGACATGATCACAGCAGAAAGCATCAATATTACAACATTATAAAAAATGTATAAGTTCAGATATTTACTGATTTTGAAGACATGAAATCATGATTTGACAGGTGTCTTTAGGCAAGTGGGAATGTTTAGAACAACAAATGAAGAAGAATGTTAAACCACGATTAATCGATCTGGCTTTTCAGCACTTACCCAGGAAAACCTCTATGATGAAGGCAAAGACATCCAGGAAAGGAAAACAGGCTGAAGGTGCAGGGATACTGTATCCATGACATTTACTATACCAACTTAGAGGAAAGGATTTAAATGAGAGTTTTCTTCTTGTTTGTGTTATCTAATTAAATTCAAGGAAGCAGATACTTACAATCTTAATCCCACAACAACCATGTCAGAAAAAAGATCAATTAAATGCATACTTTGGCAGTCCTGATGACACTGAGCCAGCCGCTATCCTCATTATTTTCGACTATGTCTTTCAATGGAAAAGTCAAAAATACATGCACCCAAAAATAATGTCAATTATTATGAACATTTCTTTATCCTTCTTTTTGTTGATGATGATCAACTACAGATGACTTCCAACTACTTTGTTGACTAGAATAACCAATAGCAATTTCTGTATGTATCACAATTACATTTTGCTACAAATTAGGAATAGTGTAAAAAATAGAAAAAATTACTAACATAATTTAATTTAAAACAGTCAAGTCAGTTATTGACATACTTATACTAGCAGTAGATGTAACATCACTTTGCTCTTCATTTGCTTCGATGGATATTGGCAGTTGAATGCTAACAGCTGCCCTCAGGTTAGCCCAGAAAAGGGCACGCTTGCCCCTCTCCTTTGGCCACTCCAGGTACGTGCGCTTTGCCATGAGAGCCTTCAGCTTGTGATACCTGGCAGGGATAATATATGGAGGGATTGGCTCCAGTAGAATGAGGATTAAGCTGTTGGAATTCTCACTGAATAACTTGTGGTGGGCAAAGTACAGCTCATAGTGACACCACTCACTCTGCACAAAGTTGGGAGACAAGACAAAGATCGACTTGTAGCTCTTCTCAATGCAGTCAATGATGTTCTCCACAATGCTCTTGCCGGGGATAAAGTTTCTCTCATGTTGGCACAGTTGTACACAGCCCTCCCCCTTCTCCAGGTTTGGGATCAGCTCATTCTTCACCCACAATGAATCATGCTCGCTGTAGGAAATGAATGCATGAAACTGCAGTACAGCCTCCCGCTCTTTGGGGTGGTTGTGCCAAGCTCTCCGCTTCGTCTGCGTCCACTGCCACGTCATCCGCACGTACCATGGCACATCCAGGTAGATGCACAGAAAGGCCACGATGGCCACCAGCACCAGTGTCAGCAGCAGAGCTGTCACAAGCAGGAGAATTGTGTTGCACGCCAGTTCACTCAGGTGGAAGTCCTTCAGCTCCGTCCCTCGCAAGCCTTCCGGGTACTCGCACACGTACGCCGCTGGCCAGCCAAACAGCTTCCCTCCTGACTGCCTCTCCAGGCGGATAAAGGCTTGCAGTTCACAGGAACACTTGAATGGGTTGTGCCCGGCCTGTAGCTCCCTTACCCTTGGGCAGCTCTGGAAGAAGTCAGCGGATGGGGTGAGGATAGAATTCATCTCTATGTTCAGTAACCGCAGGGATGTAAAGCCACTGCACCCCGGCAGGTCAGCCAGCCTGTTTGATGCCAGGTTCAGCTCTTCCAAGGATTTCAGATCAGCCATCCCCTTCGGGACACTGCTGATCTGATTGTTTTGTAGATCAAGTTTTTTGATGTTGACTGGCAAGCACTCAAACACAGCATCTGCCAGCTGATTGGAGGACAGGTCCAGCTCTGTCAGAGACTCAGCCCATTGGCATTGCACATCATCTCCGTCGTGACTCAGCAAGTTGTTGCTCATATCCAAATATTTGAGTGATTTCATATGGCTAGTCATGAAACTTACCTTAGGAAGGCTCTCAAATTTATTTCGTTGTAAAATGAGTAGTTTTAGATTTATCAGAGTGCCACAATTCTGGAATAACTCATCTGTCAGGGCATTATGAGAAAAATTTAAATACTGAAATGAGCTTGTTCTTTTGGGGCAAAGCATATGTGGCATATATGCATCATATATTGTCAAACTGGCAATATTCATCTCTGAAAACTGTCTGTATAGAACCTCCTGGTTGAAATAATAAATCTTATTACGTACATGCTCCAAAGTTAATGTTTTCATAGAGCCGTCCAAAGAGATTAATTGTTCTAGAGAGCTTAATAAGGGTAGAAATTCGTATTCAGTTAGCTCCTCCAGTGGTCCCCAAAAAGTCAAATTTCTCACAATCAGATGCTCCACAGGAGAATACCAAATAAGCAGGAAAATTTGCAGAATGATAGCCCATTGTAAATCCACAGTATCAAGCACAAGAGCTGTTGTCTTAATTTTCTTCAGAAGCATTAAAGGAGGAGAAGGGAAGTCTTTATAGCTCAAGGTATATATTAAGTTAACTATTTTTAAGTTCTCTGAGATGCTCATTCCATCGTACAAGAGGGAAAAACTGAAGTTTTGGTTTGCTGCAAAAGCAATGTAGAGACTCCTTGTATTCAAGGCAGTCAGACTCTGAGGCTCATACAGAGAAAAGTTTCCCAAGGTCAGGAAGACAGTGTGCAGCTGCAAATGCTTGATATAGCTGAAGTCTAACCTTCGTATCATGGTGGCACTTAATCCTAGGTATTCCAAATGAAACATGTTCCCAAATTCCTGACAGATGGGCAGGGCAGTAAAGTTATTAAAAGAAAGATCTAAATGCCTAAGATAAGCAAGAGTTAGACAATAAACTTTCAAAATATTATTATGAGATAAATCTAAGTATTCTAAATTTTCATTAAAGACAAAGACCTTAAAGTCAAGCACAGTAATTAGATTATGAGAAAGATTTAATACTTGAAGGTCAGAAAGTAAAATAAATTCTGAGATAGTAATTTCAGAGATCCTATTACATGATACATCTAACACCTGAGTATGTACTGGAATATTTTTTGGAACATTAGTTAGCAAACTGCTTGAATAATTTGCAATAAATTCATTTTCCACAGTTGGCTGGATATTATTCCACAGTGTGAATGTAAAGGCACAAACAAAGACACAGATGTTTGTGAGGGGTCTCATTATGCTATCCAGCTTTATCTTGAGGATTTTTACAGAAACACAGAAAGATATCTTAGTTTTCTGTTCAATGTGTCTCACTGCTGAGTTCAGGCCTATGAAAAGAAAGCACATGGAATTTGATTAAATTGTTGAATGGTTGAGTTTGCTTTTTTATTGCTAAAATAAAATTCAATGTAATCTATGTAATAAAAAAATATTTTTACATACTCTTGCTCTAAGTTCTTATTAATCATCCTCATTCTCATTCTTTAATTCCATTTATTGATGTTCTAAATTAAATATAAATTAATTCCTTTGTAACAGGAGGAATACAATTACTGGTATGCTAAAAAACACCTAGATATTAAGAAATACATTTACACACTCCATTTTCCTGATTCTCAACAATCTTGAAAAATGTAAAACTGGTACAAGTAGACAATGCATTTAGAAATAAAGTAGAACAGAACAAGCCTCTCCATCTACTCCTCCTGTACACCCCAAATTCACACAAATTTGGTGACAGAACTCCAATAAAACCATCCTCACAGGAACTGGTACAAAAACAACCTCTTCACTCAAAAAAGCCAAAGGATATTCTTCTTCACATCCCAAAGACCCTGGGCATGGCAATGCACTCCCTCTGGTCACCTGATCAGCTTTGTTATAACACACAGACACAAGGGGTCCATTTTTCCAATAAGCCAAGAATTCTGAGGAATTATACTGTCCATTGTATTGTGCTTGCATAGTGAGGTTTTGTTAGAGGGGGGACTACAGGGGTGGCTTCTCTGAGATGCTGCCAGAAACTTTCTCTATGTTTGACAGAGCCAATGCCAGCCAGATCCACAGCCAAGCCCATCAGCAATGGTAATAGTGCCTCTGGAATGATATATTTAAGTTGGGGGCAAAACCCCCTCCAAATGCAGCAAATGCAGCTGGGAGAGAGAAGTGAGAATATATGAGAGAAACAACTCTACAGACACCAAGGTCAGTGAGGAAGAAGGGCGAAGAAGTGGTCCAGGCGCTGGAGCAGAGATTAATTACCCTGCAGCCTGTGGTGAAGACCATGGTGAGGTAGGGTGTCCCACTGCAGTCCATGGAGGACCACACAGGAGCAGGTGGATGCCTGAAAGAGGCTGTGACCTCATGGGAAGCTCATGTTAGGGTAGGCTTCTGGCAGGACCTGTGGACCCATGGAAAGAGGAGCTCACGCTGAAGGTTTTCTGATAAGACTTGTGACCCTATCATGGACTCACATTGGAGCAGTCTGTTCCTGAAGCACTGGACCCATGCTGAAGAGATCTTCAACAACTGCAGCTCATGGGAAGAACTCACATTGGAGAACTATCTTCTGTGGGAGGGACCTCATGCTGGAGACATGGAAGAGACCAAAGAGGAAGCAGCAGCAGAATAATATGTGACAAACTTACCACTACCCTCATTCACTGCCCCCTTGTGCCTTTGGGAGAGAAGGTAGAAAAATCGGAAGCGAAACTGAGCCAGGCAAGAAGGAAGGGGTGCAAGTAAGATGCTTTAAGACTTGGTTTTACTTGGTTTGTTTCTCACTACCCTATCCTGATTTAATGATAATAAAGTAAATTAATTTCCACAAGTTGAGGCTGTTTTGCCTGTGACAGTAAGGCATGAGTGATCTCTCCCCGTCCTTATTTTGCCCACAAGCTTTTCATTATATATTTTCTTCCCCATCCAGCTGAGGGGAATGACAGTGTGGACAGGGTGGACCCCCGCTATCCAGTCACAGTCAACCCACCACACTCATGGATATTGTAATGCCAGTGTGACCAAAAGCGGACTAACACAAAAAACACATCCTGACTGAACACTACATATGAAACAGTAGTATCCCGAAACAGCCTGTTTCAGCTTCAGTTTTAAAATTCTGTCCCTGTGTAATGTTTTGCAAAATAAACCCCAAAATCCTATTTTTTCACTTGTAAGTTATAATGTATGTTGATCCCTAATAATCTGAATAACTGAAATAAAAATTCAACCCTTCCCCTCCAAGTCTCCTATTAGGCTTAATCAAGTTTTCTTTTAATTAAGTTAAGCAAACATACGTGCAATTAACATCACCAAAAGCAATAAAAGAATAAATCAGTAAAATATAAATTTCTACCTCACTTGAATCCAATAGAGAGGTCAAATTGTGCCATCAGAAAGTTGTGCTGGCGTATCTGAGGGCACAAGAGAAATGAAGCTGGGATGTTTGGTCCAAGTACAGAATCACTCATAAGAGGAAACAAGACAAGGAAATCTGATCCAGGGTCCTTCAAGGAATAGTTGAACCTGTTCTTCAGAGTCTAGGCTGGTAAAAAATCTAGCTCTTGAATCAAATAAACTTTGATCTGGAACTATCTGAAGGAACTTCCCCCTGGCCAAAAGGGATGTCAGGAATAAAGCAAGAAATGTTCTGAAAGAAGGAAAAAACAGAAACATATTCTGTGTCCACGCTCCATTGCCAGGTGAGTTTTAGTTTACTGTAAATGCTATACTGGGCACTGGAACAAAGAACAAACCACACTGTACAGCACTAAAGAATGCCACAGGCAAAGAGTAAAGCAAATATATCTAGCAAATTGATATTAAAGATCAATGGTTACCCCTCCAATGCTGTTTTAGAATGGTATTAAAGAGTTGGCTGAGAGTTAAAATTCCCATACCGAATTATTTTTCCCCTTTCCATTTCACTGAAACTCAACATAGAGATGAGCATTTTCACCGAAATTTCCAAATGCAAAAGTATCTTTTGACAGTGAACACCAGCACCTGAGATTTGATGAAATCCAAGATAAACATAACAAAGATAAAAACTTATAGATAATGAAACAAATATAACCTACCTTTTCTGCATAGAATTCATCTACAAGTTGAAAAATCAGCAAATGTCCTCTGCATACTTGGTTAATGTCCTCAAAATAGAACTTCAAACATAAGTAATCTTTAATCTGTGGAATCTCACATGGGATGCTAATTCCTTAAAAATTACAATATCAGGAAATAGAAGAGGATTTTTTTAAACAGGCTATACATTTCTAAGAAATAATGACATTTCCATATAATACAGGTATTAAGAGCACAATGAAAGGAAACTTTCAACAGTTCAGACTAAAAATACATTTAATTCTGTAATATTTACATAACTGTATGGTTTAGGAGGAAATAAACCCATATGCAGTACAGAATATTTCCCATGGCAGTATTTAAATAATTCTACATTTCTAATTTCAAGTCTGCTTCTGATGTTACACAGATGTTCTAGAAATCTGTCACCCGTATCTCCTCTTTGCACACACCGAAAAGAGGAAGCAAAACCCTCACTGCCGACTTCTGTTCATATCAAGATCTCTTGCAGAGCTCTACCCTGACAAACTTTTTTCCTCAACAAGCAGAGTAATTAATGTAACACATTGATAGATGGCAAAAGCTTATATCTCAAAAGCTAGTAACAAAGGCAAATCGACACAGTTAAAAACATTCACAGGTCAATCATCATTACACTAGAAATGCCTCTGATGAATATCAAGGATACCCCACATCATAGCTTCCTTCAAAAAATTATAAAAAACTAACAGAGAATATTCCCTATGATAAGAAAGCTGTACTGAAGCCATGAAGAATATGGCAATATAGGGCAATCTGGGGATGAAGGAATCCAATAAATTCATTTAGTGTTTTGAACAGGGGTATGAGCCTAGGAAGGAAATCAACAGAGAAGAGAGTGGGTGTATTGCAAAGGCAGATGTAAATACCTGTCCTGGTTTTAGGTGGGATAGAGTGAATTATTTTCCTGGTACAAATAGCTGGTACAAAGCTATTTTGCATTCAGTATGAAAACAACGTTGATAATACACTGATGTTAGTTGCTGCAGGATAGTTCTTACTCTAATACAAGGACTTGCCAGTTTCCTTTGCTGTGCTAGTGAGCGGGTGCACAAGAAGCTGGGAGGAACCATGGCCAAGACAGATGAACTGAACTGGCTTAAGGGATATTCCATACCATTATAGTCAGTATATAAACTGGAGGGTTGGCAAGAAGGGTTGATCATTGGGCAGGGATGGTCTGGTCAATGGGTGATGAGCAATTGTATTGTATACCACTAGTTTCTCCTGCATTTTATTCCTCTCTCTCATTTTCATCACTATCATCATCATTATTATTATTTATTTCACTCTATTTTAATTTTTAAACTACTCTTACGTAGTTTTACCTCTTTTCAGATTCTCCTCCCCATTGTGGGTGGGGGATGGCAGGGGAGTGAGCATGGTACTTAGTTGTGGGCTGGGGTTAAACCGTAACAATAACCAAAACAAACACCTCACTCCTGTAAGCCTCCAAACTAACACAACAGCTAAAGATTCAGCTAAAAAGGTTGAAAAGCATGAAACTTTTTTTTAATAGCAGTGCTAGCTACATTTCAAGCTTGCATTAGATTAATTTGAAAGTTTTCGTTTGCAGTAACCTTTTCAATTTTGGAAATAATTTAACNATAGAACTTCAAACATAAGTAATCTTTAATCTGTGGAATCTCACATGGGATGCTAATTCCTTAAAAATTACAATATCAGGAAATAGAAGAGGATTTTTTTAAACAGGCTATACATTTCTAAGAAATAATGACATTTCCATATAATACAGGTATTAAGAGCACAATGAAAGGAAACTTTCAACAGTTCAGACTAAAAATACATTTAATTCTGTAATATTTACATAACTGTATGGTTTAGGAGGAAATAAACCCATATGCAGTACAGAATATTTCCCATGGCAGTATTTAAATAATTCTACATTTCTAATTTCAAGTCTGCTTCTGATGTTACACAGATGTTCTAGAAATCTGTCACCCGTATCTCCTCTTTGCACACACCGAAAAGAGGAAGCAAAACCCTCACTGCCGACTTCTGTTCATATCAAGATCTCTTGCAGAGCTCTACCCTGACAAACTTTTTTCCTCAACAAGCAGAGTAATTAATGTAACACATTGATAGATGGCAAAAGCTTATATCTCAAAAGCTAGTAACAAAGGCAAATCGACACAGTTAAAAACATTCACAGGTCAATCATCATTACACTAGAAATGCCTCTGATGAATATCAAGGATACCCCACATCATAGCTTCCTTCAAAAAATTATAAAAAACTAACAGAGAATATTCCCTATGATAAGAAAGCTGTACTGAAGCCATGAAGAATATGGCAATATAGGGCAATCTGGGGATGAAGGAATCCAATAAATTCATTTAGTGTTTTGAACAGGGGTATGAGCCTAGGAAGGAAATCAACAGAGAAGAGAGTGGGTGTATTGCAAAGGCAGATGTAAATACCTGTCCTGGTTTTAGGTGGGATAGAGTGAATTATTTTCCTGGTACAAATAGCTGGTACAAAGCTATTTTGCATTCAGTATGAAAACAACGTTGATAATACACTGATGTTAGTTGCTGCAGGATAGTTCTTACTCTAATACAAGGACTTGCCAGTTTCCTTTGCTGTGCTAGTGAGCGGGTGCACAAGAAGCTGGGAGGAACCATGGCCAAGACAGATGAACTGAACTGGCTTAAGGGATATTCCATACCATTATAGTCAGTATATAAACTGGAGGGTTGGCAAGAAGGGTTGATCATTGGGCAGGGATGGTCTGGTCAATGGGTGATGAGCAATTGTATTGTATACCACTAGTTTCTCCTGCATTTTATTCCTCTCTCTCATTTTCATCACTATCATCATCATTATTATTATTTATTTCACTCTATTTTAATTTTTAAACTACTCTTACGTAGTTTTACCTCTTTTCAGATTCTCCTCCCCATTGTGGGTGGGGGATGGCAGGGGAGTGAGCATGGTACTTAGTTGTGGGCTGGGGTTAAACCGTAACAATAACCAAAACAAACACCTCACTCCTGTAAGCCTCCAAACTAACACAACAGCTAAAGATTCAGCTAAAAAGGTTGAAAAGCATGAAACTTTTTTTTAATAGCAGTGCTAGCTACATTTCAAGCTTGCATTAGATTAATTTGAAAGTTTTCGTTTGCAGTAACCTTTTCAATTTTGGAAATAATTTAACCCTTTTCTTTGCTGAAAGAAAATTGACATTTTTTATTTTGAGATTGAGGACTGAAGTGAACTGAAAGCATTCTGCTCTCCTCAGTGCAGAGGGAAGTGAATAATACATCAGAGAAAACTCTGGGACATCTGTGACCTGAGACAAGACCAGAAATCCTTAATGTTTCTCAATAAGCACAAAGACTCCACTTGTCAGCTGATACTGTCTCAAGTCTAAGTTAAAAGAGAAGTTTCTACTGCTAGGCATTAATCCATGAAATTAAGTAGACTTAGGCACTTGTTGACAGAAACAGGGTATCACAATTATGCAAAACAGTGTCAGTTTTACTTCTAATATAATCCATAAAAAAACTTTGCTACATGGATAAAATCAAATACATCATCATCTTTCGTCAATTGACTCTAGTGTGCACATAGCTATAAAAAGCACCTTTTTGTTGTAGTATGTTTAATTTCTTTACTACCCTTCTTTACAGGACTTTAAAACACATTCAAATAAACAATTTTCTGTAAAGAAAAAACTTGGAACAAGTTAAAATGAAAGTGATACTCCTAAATACCTCTGTTAAACCAAGAGGTACATTGCATAATAGTATTTTTACTAACCAATTCAACAAAGTTTTGTTTGGGGCTGGTTTCAGTTTACTGATTCAGTCATTTTGCATGCTACGCAAAAACTATTTCTGTTCATGAATCCTCAAATGCAAGAGCTCAATACCATCTTTTCTATAGTCAACACATGTACATTCATGCAGATACCTTGTTCCATTTCTGAATTTTATAATGCTGGTTTTTTTGCAGATTTTTCTACCACTGAGCACCTGTCTTTACAAAAACATATTTCACACTTCTGTCTGTATGTTCCTGTATGTTGTCATTGCTTACCCAGAGAGGAACCACTGATACACTTAGCTGGGTATAAGAAGATACTCAGGACCAGCACCTTGCCAAAGGTGTGAAGAAATCTCTCCAACTAGAACTGCTGAAGGGACTCACATGTGCAAAACATGGAACTAAAACTTAGTCAAAGCAAATGGACTCATCTAAGCACTCATGAAAAGTTAATTGCAAAAATAGTGTTTGGTCATATCAAGGACCTTATATTCAATTGCACTCTCTTTGTAACAACTTAACCCTGTGTGTCAAGTAAATGGCTAAATGCCACTACAAGTCAAAGTGAACAGAGTCTTTATTGCATTTATGCTCAAGTCTATTTCACCTTGGCACAAATAGACACAAGGATCAAAGTTGTGGAAATCAAACTGGTAACACAGAGCCACCTTGCAGAACATAAGCTTTCTCACTTATCGGTGCATAAATACTGCTTGCTCTTGATCAAACAGTGACTACAAATGAGCATTATAGTCAATCTCAATAAATATTTCCAAAAGAAAAACCAGACAGGCCAAAGTCCTGAGTAAAACCATGGGTTTCACAGAGGTTTTGAACCTTCCCCGCAGCAGAACGTGTCATCTCCCACAGAGATTTCCCATTATTTTCCCTTGAGTGCCTTTCCTTGCTCCAACTCTCTGCAGTTGAACTCCAGTGATGATGCTTTTAATATTTCTAAAGCTAAAAGAGAACCAAGCTCTCAGCAGGGCAAGCTACTTTGTGTCAGGGCTCCCAGTCTGTTGTAATTCAGTTTCCTTTATACTACAAACTACTTAGATATACATAAAACCTTTCACACTCTAACTTCATTCTGCACAGTTTTTTAAGTTTTGGAGAATGTTTAAACCCCATGTTATCGGTTTTGCATGCTGATATTTTATGTATGTAAAAATATCATTCCTGCTAGTCACCAAGATAACTAGTCAAATGCCAGGAAACTACTCTGATATGGTATCTGGTATCAGAACACATTCACACACTCCCTTTTCCTGATAAGTGGAGTACATTACCAGATTTCAGTGCAGAACTAATTGCAGGAACACATCACCAGGCTACACAGAAAAGGTTACTTTCCAAGATGTGCAGATAAACAACTGATGTGCTGTGAGACAACACATGTACAGGGAAAATTTTTTGTGGACTAAAACTGATTTTATAGAAAGAGCTGAGAGTATGACAGAGGCTAAGTATAATTGTTTAAAATACTCTGATACATATCACTTAAGAAACTCACCATCTCCTGTGGAATCAGAGAAACTAGATGTAGTCATTCATTGCATGTGTAACTGTTTTATCAATTATTTGGCACATACCATGGTAAAAAAGCTGATAGTATGTGGGCTTTTTGTTCAAAAGTAAAAGTCTTAGTTGATGCCCATGCTCATCAAAAGCCACCTTTTCCTCTCAAGGATTTGAGACCTATACCAGAAACCTGTAATTATATAATTCTGCTTATCATCACATCAGCTATATCCAGAGGTCATGTAATTCTGAAGTTCTTTCCAAAGTGGCAAGGAAACCTTGCTTATCTTGCTAAAACCTTCCACTCCTTAATTTCTGTTAACAGCTATGTGCTTCCACGTGAGTAAAGGAAGGATTCCTGGTACAGTCTCTGACTTTCAGGGGGTTTCTCTGTCCTTCAGTCAACAGAAGAGGCCATACAAAACACAACAGGAGATGTTATTGTATTACAGAAGTTTCAGGGGCTACTGACTTAAAACCCTGAGGCTTTCAAAGAAAAATTTTTGTGTGAGGCACCATATAACAATCCAGCTATCCTTGCTTCTGTGGAAGGGAAAGGCAAACCAAACCAAGTCCAATCATATTCTAGTTTCCTAAGGGTTAAATGAATTATATACTGAAGCATTAGTTGGAGGGGAAGGAGGAAGCAGAGAAAACATTTGTTTCCACATTCCTGAGTAAAATGACTACAATGTGATAATAGCTGTTACATTAATTTTGAGGCTAACTGAGATGTGACAGCTAAAGATGCTAAATTTGACCTTTCCTCTACAGGTCATAAACAGTGACTCACAGTTCAAGACTTCAAGAAATCTCAGCCTGTTTAGACAAAAAAAAAAAATCAAAATTAAAATCTTTTATTAATAATAATGAAAGACAAGGATGAGATAAAATGCAAACATTCTATACTAAATGAGGACTTCTTAACACCCCTTCTTCTCTCATATTCATGCTGAAACACATTTTTGAAGGGAAACTTCCAGCTTGCTGGTCATCTAAGACTGGTATTTCAAAAGATCTTCCCTTCTTGGGGCAAAGAAGAAGTTTGCTGTGTCACCTTTAGCAGTTGTGAATGTTTTTCTGAGCCCAGTTGTGCTGTCTTAAAGCCAAAACAGCAAAAGTACAGGCAGAGGGGCCTGCTGTATTTCTATAAAGGAAAGCAAATACTCTAAGTGTATTTTGTACATTGTATATGTTTGTGTATTTAATTCCATTAATAAAGTTTTACCTGTGTCTCGACCTGGCAAATTTTTTCCATCTTCTACTGGTTATTGCCTTTCTGATCACAACTCAGAGCTGTGCTACAAAAGTTGTTTCAGCTGAAAAGAACAGATTCTTTTAATAATAAGCATAAAGTAAGATATATGGGTGAGAAGGAAAAAAAGTAGAAGGCTAGTTAAAAAACAGCATGATACAAAGAAGTCAGGAGTTTCTCTGTTGTGGGGTGAAAACAAAA